>WSYH01009498.1:0-25825 GCA_036426205.1 Ascaphus truei | reverse complement strand
TGTAAGGTTTAGGATGCAGGCCACCTCTTAACAGCGGTGAAGTATGATTTTATTGTGTAGAAGATTGGGGTTTTTTTTTGTTCATTTGAAGGGTGCTGAATCTGCCCAAGCAAAGGGACAACTGCTTTAAAGCATATTAAATCGGTGGTCTTCAGGCTTCCATAATCTCATCTTGTGCAATTAATGTTGGCTCCACTTTAAAAGAGGACCCATACAGCAGTGGTTATTAAACTGTTATTTTACTTGGTGGTTACACAAAAGTAACTTCCCATACCCTAATTAATTTACGGAGCATCTAAATATACTTCCCTATACTTATATAACATCTCTCTCCCCTTACTTTCAGATGAATCTCTGTGAGTGGTACTGAAACAATTCCAGGGTAATACGGTGTGAATTCTCTTGAGGACCAGACTTGTTAACATCTGTTGTAGAAATTAGTAAAGGCCTCGGTATAATGGGAGCGCTAGCTCCGCGCGCCTCGGTGCACGCTCGCCTGCAGCAGGAGAATTCCTGTCCTGAAGGCAGAGGACAACAGGGAGGCGTGGTGCGGGGGGGGCGGCGGGGGGGGTGCGGCCGTGACGTCACAGAGTGGTTCGCCCTCATGGGGCGAGACGCTCACATGACCCCATCCGCAGCACAGGAAATTCAAACTTTCGTGTGCGTGATGAAGCACGGTATTCCCGTCGCACTTGTGTACACATAAATACAGTGGTGTCGTAGTGTGTTTCGGGCGCGAGCTATGTCACTCGAGCCGTCTTCCGGCACATGGATGCAGCCACTCTAAATCAGGAACAGACTTAATTGGAAGGAAGGGGTGAGGGGATCCTGCTCAGACTATTGGGCAGAGTGAGAACTACAGAGGTGCTATCAGGGACAAAAGCATATACAAGTGGGTTAACGAGAGAAAAAAGATGGTTACCATGTATGTGATTGCACACCACCTCTACTAGTGAAAATAAATTACATTTATTGATTATGTTAGAATAAAACGATCATAACAAAGAAATTAGATAAACCTAACCTAAGCGCGATTGGTAGCCGTTACTCGAATCTCCTCTCTCTTGCCAAACACAGTGGTATACTTGTCAAACAGAAACTCACAGGTGAGAGGGTCTCATCACTAATAAAAACTGTAAGTATGGTGGTAACGTATACTTCCTACATAGAAATAAGACTCCAGAGTGAGTACACAATGCCGCTGTGATATTAAACGTATTAATGGCATTATAGTACATATAAACCTGTGTATATCTAGGGAAACCACAATCGTGAATCAAGGTGCAGCAAATTAATGAATGGTGATATACCATATAACTCAGTGCGCTGAAGTTTGAGCGCAATCCACTATGAAAAGGAGCACAATTACATATGATCTACTCCCACTGTTCCAGATGATGGTTAGATATGTACCCTCTAACGGTTCCGTTGGAACTTGATACAGCAACACACGCGAATAAATGGTAGGTATATATTGAGCTATAGCAGATGAGGTACAGTATATGGTGTGCTACCCTATTCTATGATAAGTAGTTGTACCAATAGCCTCTAACTGACTCGTGGTGGCCTGTATGGCCCACAACTAGAGTAGCTAACTAGGACTCCCTGTTGGTGAAGGTGCTAGAGACATTCAACTTCACAAAGATCATGGTAATAAGGACCAACCCAGTTAGTATCAATACTGACTTGTGTAAAGTCCTGGTTGTAGAATATTCACTGTGGCACTTATAAATGGGACGTTGCAAGTGCTTGTCCTGCGATCAAAGTAGTAAAAACATAACTGTGCTCCGAATCACTTAACATCTACACACCACAGACTTCATCAAACGGTCTTACTACCAGGGGTGGTGTATTGATTCAATGCCCTGACGGCAAACAATACGTGGGAGAGAGAAAAACACAGAGCATTGTAAAGTACGAAATTTTTGGAACATCTAGGTTTGTCCGGAACAAACTTGATGACACCAGTGTGCGAGGCATATAAATGCATACACCAGGGAAGATGCTTTCCAATTTACGTTGTATGGGCATAGCTCATATACCCTGGGGACCACACAAGGGAAGGACATAAAATTACGACATTTGAATGTAGGTGATTTATTGGCAAACACACGTTCACCGCACGTCTAAACGAAGGGTTCATTTTTCTCCTTGTCTTTGATTTTGGGTGAGGGATCCAGGTTATATGGGACTACTATATTTAATTCCGCTTAGTAGGTTCCGTATAGGCGGATTCCGTCACAGGTTGCCACTCCTACACCTCCCCATTTCATTATTCATAGCATCTCCCTGCTTATGCCATTTCTGCCTTTATGTACTGTTTAACCTATGGGTTTTGCTGATGGTGTATTTACTGCATTCATATAATGAATCCACCAGTATAGGTGATGCCAGCTCACCAACAGTATTAGGATGCCGTTTATCGTATACTTTTCTTCCCTCCCTCCCTTTCCCCTTCCCCTTCCCCCCTCCCGATTCCTTTTGTTTATTCGTTTGTAAGTTTTAAGGGTTAATGTGTTTCCTCTTTGCAATTGCCAGTTACGTTACAATAGGCAATTGCCTACCCTCCCCTATTTGGGAGGGTATATTAGTCACGCTGCACATCACGATACAATACTCCCTTGAGAAAGGTGCTGTGACGCGCGAAACGTACGTCGGGGTTACGCATGCATGGTTGCGCCTCACGTGGTTTGTCTCTGTTTGGGGCGAGATCAGTCGGGATACTTCCCAGGGCTGTAGAGCTGTTACTATATGGCAGGACACACCATATCAGGTTGTATACTCACCTTATGGACGATTTACCTAGTGTCTTCTTGGAGTTATAAAGACATTACTCCATTGCTGCGGAGTTAACATTTATTTATTGCCTTTACAGCCCTCCCACAGAGTTTGTTTGGGATGTTGTTGTGAGTACAGCTTACTATTTTCTGTCTGTGAGACCTAGATTAGGTTTTAAAATATTACATGCCTATCCTCTCACCTCCATTCATTTGGGGATTTTAACCCATGCATGTTTATGGTGTTTGCGGGTTTTTTTGTAATTTCATATTGTTATTAAAACTTTTATTTTTGTTTGAGTGTGACCTTTGGCGGATGACCCATTGACGGGACTCTGCTATTTTTGGCTTTCACGGTTGTGATGAACTTTTACCTAGTAGTGTTATCTATCGTGAGTGCTAATTGGAGCTATGTATCTCATGATTATTTGTGTTTTTCTAGAAGTATACGTACATGCTTACGTTTATTAGTGATGAGACAATCTATCACTAGTGAGTTCCTTGTTTGACAAGTATACCAGTGTTTGACACGAGGAGGAGATTTAGAAGTAACCTACCAACAGCGCTTATGGAGGTTTTATTCAATTCTTTTTATGCAGTTTTTTTCTAAAAGAATCTAATAACAATGTATTTATTTTCACTTAAGTCGAGTAGTGTACACAAATAGGGTACCTTTTTCTCTCGTTACCCACAGACTTAGCTGCCCTTATTTTACCAGTTGTACTCACTTAAACAAAAACAAAGCATGTACTAGAGCTCAGGCATAGGGTAAATTGTATGGTATTGGTTTTTTTGGTGGTACTTAAGCTAGCCACACATCCTGGGAACCAGGGCTTTGAGGAAGGGAAATATATACGTTCTTTAAGAATACTGAGTGTTCCCAGCCAGGCTTTTGCCAGGATGGTCATGGTCTGATGGGGGATGCCGGCCAGTTTGTTTTTGGGGTTTTTTTGACACAATTAAGGAGCGACGTGAGTTAAGGATATTGTTATGCTAAGCCGTCATTTGCATATCGTTACCCTAATTCTGCTCTTTTTATATGCTAGGCTTTGAACGCAATAAAATGAACTATCTTCAATGTACTTTTCGTGAGTATGGGAGATGACCAGTAACGTGCGTATGTTAAAGGGTTTTTACGGTGTCTTGGTTTGTTTGTAAAGTGAGTCTGGTGCCTTTTTTTTTAGCATACTTTTTTTTTTTTTTCCCCATCCCCTCTTCCGCGATGTGAAGTCTCAAATTTCCCAGGTATGGAGTATATCAATATTAGGACCCGGATCTTCCGATTTCTCTTCAGTAGGAATGAACTCGTACAGGGACATAGCGGAACAGCCCGGCAGGATAATAGCACAGTAATGATTAGAATGTCTCCAATATCATTCTCCAATAAATCTGCCTACTTGGCCATTCTTGTCAAAAGTGTAAAGTAGGCTGCTATTGTCGAATTAAAGAGAGATTCTCATAACCCTTATAAAGGGTTTGCTTTTAAACCTAAAACCATGGTGTCTCTATTAAAGAGGACTTGCCAAATCGACATATTTGTTTCTGCAATATAAGCCCTGCATAATGACAATAATTATACTAACACCTTGTACAATCGATTACAAGCTGCAGGAAATTTAGGAATTTTTTCCTGGGTACGATTCTTCCAACTCTTTATGCAACAAGCGCTCACATATCAACCTTACAGTCGTCTCCTATCTAACTAAAAAACTCTTATTTATGTACCATAAAGAATAAAGTTTTTTTTAAATTATTATGAGGAGGAGAAGGGGTTCTGCAAAAAGCACCCGTTGTAGGTAGTAGATGAAAGGTGCATTCATACTGAAGAAGCGTTTATGGTGGCTGGAGTTACACTTAGTGAAAATACGTAGATAGAACATTTCTGCAGTTTTTGACATCTCGTACGTAATGCGGGATGTATTAAAAGACTTGAGAACAACGTTAACATTATCCAACTTAAACATACATCAATGCTTTCACACACACTACTAGGAAAATGTGTTGCAGAATCTGATGGCATTAATTAAGGGATTAGGAGTAGTGACTAGTAACAGCAGCAACTGAATGCGTTTACTAATATACGGTTTCATTATATTTACTTGTCCAGAATCACATCATTTTGTCTCAATTCAATATAATATATCTGAAACAATGCAGTCGGATGTTATTAATTTTATTGAAATGTATGAATTGTTTTAGTGCCACCAATGTTACAGCGATTTAGTAATAATAAGACCGTACGTTGAGATAATATACAACATTACAACGTGTTAAACGGGCTTAAAATCATGTGATTAGGCAGTCCTGGCTTACCGAAGGAGGAATAATGGGAGACATGCACAGAATGCTAAGGAACCAGTGCAGTATAGAAGATATTGGAGAAGAGGAGGGTGGTGGGGGGGAGGGGGGGGGGGGGGGGAAATAAGGGCAATGAGCGAGAACGAGCTTCAGACTAAATAAACAAGTGCTTTGTGAGGAAGTGAGATTTGAGGCGTGACTAAGATGGGCGAAGGTAGTGGATTGTCAGGCATTCGGGAGAGAAGAGCGTAACAGCAGGAATAGAAGAGGTGCAGAGCACTGCAGGATATTTAAAATGAAGAGATATCCAGAGGGGCTAACAAGTAAAAATCAATTTTTATGGCTCATTACAGACCCCAGGCATAGTACAAAAAAAAAAACGCAAACCTACGCATTTCGGGCAAAAAGCCCCATTATCAAGGTGTACGTGGTGTCTAAAAACCGGGCATTAAACTGTTATTTTTGGCGCGAAATTATGTCATCCGACAGCAGTTCTCTCTAGACCACAGCGTGGCCTCCCATTTGGCTACAATTTAAACAAGGAAAGCTTTATTATTCATGCAAAGTGTAAAAGGGCAGAGCACAGCTATGGCAATAACATCGTGGGGAAATGACGTAAAGTGCATGTGGACCGTTCAGACGCACGCCCCACACGGGGGAGTGTGTTGATAGGTCATTACTTTTGAACAAATACAACTTTATTAAACAAATACCAAAAAAACACAAATTGCAAAAACTGTGAAAAATGCCCAAAAACACATATAGAAGTGAATTAAAATTCCAGGAGTGGTAAATATATATATAATAGATGAAGAACCCCACATTGAAAAATGGGAACAGCAGGCTAATTTGAAAAAATATATAGACACACAAAAGAAATAAAGAAGAAATAAAGAAATATGTATTGTTAAACAAATCATAAATTAAAAAATATAATAGAAAACAAACAAATAGAGGACAGGAAAATAATTAATATAGGGGTGAGGGTTATATTCTTGTGGACATCAGGGTGGTTGGGTTTGCCCAAGGCATGTTATATATGTTATATATTAAATGTTCTTAAGTAAGGTATTGTTTGTGGTATAGTGTGTGTCACAGTTATATGGTTCCTGTGACGGGCTCTCCCAGTACGTTGGGATCCCTTCCCACGGTGGAGGCGGTTGCACCAAAGATTGTTTTGTTATCTCACACCCGGGCTCCCCGTGGCAGAGGCTTGGAACTTCCATGAACAAACAGGATAGCCAGACACCCCAGTAGACGTCTTTTCACTAGGGAGGAGAAAGAGGGCTACATAAGCAATGGTGGAAGTGGGCTGTAGTCTTCAAAGAACACACAGGTACCGTAGCTGTTTGTTTTGGGCAAATACTTATAACCAGAAGTAGTCCAGTACTTCTACAACTCAACTGTTTATCCATCCACCTCAAGCTCTTACGTGTACAACAGTTGATTGATAAAACTTCATGGGCGGCCAAGGACCTGGCAACGAATTGGAGGTTAAGCTTATTCCCGATCCTCTATCACTGTGTGCTACCAATTAAAACCTTATTGGGTTTGAAGTAATTACTTTGTTTGCTTACACCCTGGTCCAGTGGCTATATGTGAACAAATCTTGACATCATTCAACATTACCTTCCCAGTATTTAACACCTTCTTAGGGGGAAGAAAAGTAGTATTGCAGTTGGCTCTCTAGGGTTCAGTTGATTTTGATTTTTACTGGAGGAGAATGTAACACCCTTTTGCCAAGAGGGCCTTCATTACATGCTTAGTATACTGCGTTATGATCCAGTCCTGCGGGAGCAGTAACAGCAGGAATAGAGAGGTTGGCCAGAGCATGCAGGATTATTTTTAAATATGAAGGATCAAGAGGGGGCCTCACAAGTGATAAAATCAATATTCTTTATTGGATCATACAGGACCCAGCATAGTACAAAAAAAAAGCACCTACGCATTTCGGGCAAAAAGCCCATTATCAAGGTTGGACTGTGGTGATCTAAACCGGAATTTTAAACTGTTAATTTTGGAGCGAGGGGGATTAAAGGAGATAGAAGATTTCCGTGGTTGCTTACACAAGGTGCATAAAACTATCGGCTGTTAGTGTTTAAAAAATATACATCTCATGGTCTCGGCACTATTTGGTAAAGCCACTGCATCCTAACATTATGCATATAGAAATCCAAGCAACACAGTGAAATCGTGCTCTTTGTACGACAACATGGACATAGAAGTTGACAGGCACAAAGTCCCTGCCCAGTAGAGCTTACTATCTAATGTTGGTACCAAGAAGGGACAGTGACTTGCCCCAAGGTTAGCGGGAAGAGTGGCAGCAGAGCTGCACCGGCCCCTGCTTCAAGCCATTGTCATTGTTTTCAGCGTCGGCACTGTTTCTTTTATTTACGAGAGCCAAACAATTGCCTGGGCATCTTGAAGGCGGAGATCCTTATCCTTTGCTAGATGAGAAATGGTGAAAATGAAAATAATATTAAGCAAAGTGGAACTTTCCATTGTTCTGATCTTGGAAATGTTGCATTTTTTATTCTGCTGCTTTCGCTCTTATTGCCCTTTTAAAATTGCGAGTCTCGGAAGATACCAGTAAAGATGCCAGGACATCTGGGTGCATTGGTTCAAAATGGCATTTCTTGAAAAGTCAGCAATTTTTTTTTTCTTCTTATTTCAGACGTGGGATGCGGCAGTTAAAGCAAGAAGGTACTGAGGACATCCAAATGAATAAGAAAAGTGTAAAATGATATTACCAACTTCCTCATAGAAATATTTTATAATTCTAAAAATTGTTGAAAAATAATAATAAAAAAAAAACAAAAACACTAATCGTTCAAAATGTATAAAAAAACAAAACAAAAATACATTGACACTGTCCCCATGAATTTAGAAGTTGATTTGGTCTAGGAGAATTTATCAAGACATGGGTGGGCAACCCGAAAAAAAACAATACCGGTATAGTCTCGGAAGATGCGGAAAGGAGGTATAATAACGAACTCGCCCCAGTCCCAGTGTCTTCCGCGCCGTTCTGTTTTCCATCATGTCTTTAGAAAGGTGAACCAAAATGTGACTTATAGTGAAAAGTATGTTTAATATATTTCAAGGTTCCTGCTGTGCCTGTTTTGGTCTTTGATATCTGCCCAGTGTTACACTGCACCCAGGCAGATATTCTGCTGGTCTGAGTGCCACGGGCACCTTCGTGGGACTCTCGCTCTTTCAAAAAAATGCAGCAAAGGGATTTATTAAAACCAACAACTGTGTGTGATGTTGTTGTGTGGTGTGTTGTATTATATATATATATAATATATATATATATATATATATAGATATAGAGA
This sequence comes from Ascaphus truei, assembly GCA_036426205.1. Lineage (NCBI taxonomy): Eukaryota > Metazoa > Chordata > Amphibia > Anura > Ascaphidae > Ascaphus > Ascaphus truei. Next base: position 17,418 of record WSYH01009498.1, on the reverse strand, counting down.
GAGAAGAGAAGAGAAGAGATCGAACGATCTTATTGAAGTTTGAGCAGATGAGATGCAGACACTGAGCGAGAGACAGAGATCGGATGGCCCGTAGAGGAGCTCGCGCTGAAGAGGACGAGGAGAGGAGAGTACTGAGATAGACGGAGAATGAAGAGAGAGGAGAGAGTGACGAGAGTAGAGCTAGACGAGAGAGTTCTGAGAGAGAGAGAGAGAGAGATGAACCCTGACAGACTAGGGAACGAGAGATGAGAGAGGAGAGAGATGCTGACAGATGAGATGATGAGACGCGAGTGAGAGAGATGAGAGAGAGAGAGGAGAGCGGGAGAAGAAGATACGAGGAGAGAGATACATAGAGAGAGGAGCGGAGTACGGAGAGAGAAAAGGTGAGAGGAGAGGGACGCGATCAGGAGGAGAGAGAGAGAGAGGAGAGAGAGAGAGTATAGAGAGAGATATAGATGAGAGGAGAGGAGAGAGAACACGAGAAACACGACCATTAGTATAAACAACAGTTAAAATTTATTAAGGGGATGAAGGGGGCGACAGTTAGGGTGGGGGAAAAATGCATCACGGGGACAAAGATTAAAAAGCGCGTGATCATTATCACCAACATACGGTATATGCACTTGATTCAGAAGGCCCGCGATCTTAAGATGAATGAACCACGATCTATCAAGAGTCCCATGGGGGTAAGGTTGATAGTTCGCAAACAAGTCCAGAGATCCCATAAGAATATTTCCTTGATGGTAGGGCTCTGTAGTGTTTGCGCGCTAATAGGTCTGTTCATGCGATCCGTGATGCGTAGTGTCTATGTGTATTTGCGGATGACGCTCCCCTGGAAGCGTTTCATCCCACGGGTGGACTTGTAAAGGGTTGTGGGGAGGGACTGTACGGCACGTATAATACACCCTAATGGTTCCGAACACGCATCGATCCAGATGAATAGAGTCATAAAGTAATCGGAGCTCATTGGCACTCTAGTGACACAAAACTGTTATATAGACTGAAAAAAAAACTAATAATAAGGATAGCTTAACCCGAAATACGCACAAAATTTAAAAAATGACTATACATAATGAAATCACACACGATAGACTACATCAAGAACATGATAAAACTTAATTAATAACGATATATAATATAATAGTGAGAGCTAATGGCTCAACAATAAGTCTTCTTCCAATATCTAATAAATAGAGGATCACAGAAATTGGTGAATGATTTCCTAATATTAGTCAATTCATCAAAAATAAAGGAATTGAACAATTAGTCACCCTATAAGCGTAATATCACTAACTTAATAGAGAATAATAAAGTAACATATAACTATTTTTCCTAACATTTGCCAGATAATATTGTGCCTAAACTGTAAATACCAATACTAATCAAGAAATGAAATATACTCACTAAATAACGTGGCATATCCCATGAATCTCAGTGTATGTACACAAGATAAACACCAATAAACCAACCCAACCACAGCACATTGATAAACTAAAGAACAGAACACCCCTGCAATTGTTTTTATGTATACGGATGTGATACCCCCTGGATCCCACATCACAAGTACTACCCCTACCATTTCATACCAACACATAATAAATGTGACAATGGGGGGGTGATGGGGATTGGATCGGGACTGGGCGCTTCCAAGTGATAAATAGTAAAATAGTGTTTAAAGTGAAACAACAGAATTATAACACAAATACACCTTACCCCAAAATAGTGATAAAATAATAAAAAAGTGTAAAAAATCGCGCTTCAAAGTCCTTGGTGGGACAGTTCCAAGCCCAGGATATGGAATTTTCTTTGCTTGGAGATGAGTAGGGGAGCGCAGGAAATACCGTGGCATATAGAAACAGAAAAATACTATATATATAAGTGCAGACTGACTATAATTCTACTGTTTGGTTCTTTATATATCAACCAGATGAGAACTCACAAATAATCGCTGTAATTGTCACATGTAGAGATCCTTCTCTATACTGACGGGAGCACTTAAGGTCCAAGATATGGATATTCCACGTGGGTTGGATGCGGTATGCCAAATAAAGTGAAAACCCAATAGGTGCTATACCTGTTTGAACAATGTAATCCATTTCACCATCCACAAATGATTAAGGAAACTCCATTTTCCATAAAGAAAACAGATGTGGAGAGAACACGCTGGTAAGAAAGGAAGAACAGTTTGAAAGCTGCTTTCCAGTGCTTCACTCGCTCCTAGCGGGGCTTTCCGCATGCGTCACTGCCAGTTCGAGTCACTTCCGCTATTCAGCATCACAGCTTAAGGGCGGGAGGCCCCAAACTGGGTCGTAGTATCAGCATAGTTTTGCCAGTCCTTCTAAAGCTAGGGGTTTCCCTAGTTCAAACTCCTACGCAGTGTTCGCAAACTGCTTTCGTCAGGAGTATGATTTCTGGGGAGTCCTTTGGTGCATATATAGGCCCCCTCATCAGAGGTGAAAAAAATAATATTACTTTAAACCACTCAGCGCTCGCAAATAGCGCAGGTCCCAACCCATTAAATATGTTTCATTATTCATAAAATCACAAAACAGTAATCTTAATTAAATCATAACACAAATATAATTTAATTAACAAAAGCATATATAGGGGTAATCATAATCCATTTGTCCTAAAGTAAAAAAGGTATATACCCACATATAATGCATACCTATTATACATAAAATAAAATATATAAAATATATAGGCGAGTGGAGGACGACTAGAGGAGAAAAGAGAGATAAGACATAATTAAAATTCGCAATAACAAAATAAAATATAAAATACATAAAATGTGAAATAGAATAAACACACTTATTATAAATTAATTATAAAATACCCATTAGAATAATTATCCCAGGTGGATAAATCGTGACTAAAATAAAGAAAAGACCACTAGATTGTTTAAATGGTTTAAAATAATTAAATTTAAAAATGACAATTAGTGTTAAAATGGCACCTATATCTATGATATACATTCACGACCGAGGGGGGGCTAAAGTCTGCATTTTGTGAATCCAATAAGTTTCTCTTTGGCTTAGATTTACCTATTGCCCCCCGCCAGTGTTTTGTGACTTGTTCTATACCCATCTAATGTAAAAAAGTTTGGATCAGAATTGTAGAAATTTAGAAAGTGCTTAGACAGGTTGTGACTAATAAGACCTTTTTTAATTCCCCACCTGTTCAAAAAGGATTAATTGTGGTGATGATAAATTATATAAGTCAAATTGGTGCGTTAATATTGCGTAAATTTGATCCATATGAACATCTAAATATGTATTATATATATGTTTTTATATATTTGATATATTTTTAAATTATTATTCTATTAAGGTTTTTCGTATGGTACTACATTGCTCCAATCATTTTGTGATGAATTGGCAACTATTATGATCATTCACCAATTTAAATGTTATCCTCTTATTTAAATATGGAGAATTATATGTTTAGCCTTTAGTCTTATGTAATATCAGTTTATTTTTGTTCTGTATTTCGGGTTATAGTCTTATTATAGTTTTTTCTCAGTTCTAAATAATAAATATTTGTGTCAAGATGCTCAATTAGCTCCGATTACTTTTAGTACTCTATTCAGCTGGATCGAGGGCGGGTTAACCATTAGGGTATATATACGTGGCCGTACAGTCCCTCCCCACTACCCTTTGAAAAAAGTCACCCTGTGTGACGAAACGCGTCAGGGAGCATCATTACGCAATACGCATAGACATTACGTCATCACGGAGCGCAGGAACAGACCGATTTGAGCGCCAAACAACTACAGAGGCCACCACAGGAGATATTCTTTGGGATCTCTGGAACTTGTTGCCGACATATCTACATACCCTGGACATTTGTAGATCGTGGTTCATTCTCTTAGAGATCGAGGGCCTTTCTGATCAGTGCAGATACCGGATGGTGGTGATATGATCACGAAATGCTTTTAAATCTTTGTACCCTTGTGAGTGCATTTCCCCCCCCCCCCCCCCCACACACCCCAATAATTTACGGTTCTATACTATGGGGGAGTGCGCTCTCTCCTCTCTCCTTTCTGAAGATTCCTTACAGATGTGGTAATCTCTTGAGAGCAGCCGGAGACCCCTTGCACCCGCACCTATTTATATGTTGGACATTGCCCAAAGGACTACATATTTCTTTTTGTTTTATTTTGTTTATTATCACAGTAGTATTAATAGGTGTTTATTATTTTATATATATTTTTTATTATATTTACATCTCACCTCTTGACAAATTTTTGCACAGGGACTTAGTTATTCATTTCATAATATTTATTCATAATATATATTTAGGTTATTTAGTATCAACTATTAACATCAATAATATCTTTTACCATTTTTCCTTGTATTTAATACCTTAACTAGGCGCTCTTTATTGCTTTTTTGTGGTATATATATAATATATATATACAGTGGTTGACAAATCACCAAAAAATCTACTCGCCACACAAAAAAATCTACTCGCCACCTATACCACAACGTGTGCTGTTGGGCAATATTTACTCGCCCGGGGTTAAATCCACTCGCCCGGGGCGAGAAAGTAGTATAGGTTTGTCGAACACTTTAATATATATATTAATATATATATATATATATAATATATATATGCCATGCATAATAATGGTAATTGCTTTCCTCTTCGTTGGCAGTAGTCCTGTAAGAACGGAGGTATGCCAGAGTAGCTATGGAGGTTTCCCTCATCCAATGGTGAGGTGCCCTATGTATGGAGGGGGTGGCTGTAGCTCTGAGTCTCTGGATAGTGACATCAGGGTGCGAGCTGCCTTGAAGTATAAAGGCACAACACAGTTAGTACAGGGTTGGAGAGGTGGGAATTGTGTGTTCTATACGTGGAAGTAGTGGTTCTGGCAGCGTGGAAAGTTGTTAGGAAATTATGTATGGCCTGCATAAGGGATTGTGGGAACAACTTTTGTGCCCTAGTGAAGTAACTAGTGGTCCAGGTGGACCAATCAGCCTGTCTAAGCACTCTGTGTCCAGGGACCTGGCACAGGAGGGTCTCCCTAGTGAAGAAGAGGGACACCCCACTTCAATCAGGAGGCGCGATCTGGCGAAGGGACAGCACGGAGAGAGTTGCGGCTAGAGCCGGCAGCTGCATGTGGCAGTCTCCATCATCACCGTCTACAATAAGATGGACCCTGCTTAAGATACCCCCACCTGTGGAGTGTGTGAAATTACTGCAAGTGGATTGCACCACCAAGAAGGAGTTCTCAACAGGACCATCTCCCTGCGGAAGCATAGACCTGATGAGGTGGAGGGCTGCACATGATGTAAGTTGAACTCGCACCCACTACCTCAGTACCTGCGTTGACAATCCCCTACTAACATCAAGCGGGGGGGACTCAGGAGTTCTGTTGCCTACAGGTTGCACACCACACAACACACTCATGGGAGTTGTTATTAAGAGTACCGGGCAATGTGAGATGGGGGGGGATAAACCTACAATTGGAGGCGCTGCTGAGAGATATACACCTATCAACAGGACGGCTTGCTAGACACGCTAGGAAACAGGAAGTGTATACTGCCACTTTGTGGGCGTGTGGGCAGGGACCGCAGGGATGGTATACCCTGGGAACCTGAGGGAGTGGAGTGGGTCTGGAGAGGGGCTATAGATGTTCGAGTCACCTTGAGGTCCGCTAGGGGTAGGATGCCTGAGGGGTAGACTGTTAATAAGTGTCAGGAAATCTGGAGAGGGTCTGCACTAGGCTGACTAAGAGAGGTAGACGCCCAAGTACTGCATGGAAGCTCCAGAGTACTCTAGTCATTCGATCACTTACAAAGGGAGCACAGACTGGGAGGAAGGAGATACCGTAGACACTGAGAGAGTGAGCCTAGCCTGAGGGTAGTGAGAACCGAGTTGAACATATGTTAGGTACACGATTAGGTGTGCACAAGGATGTTTATTGTACGGATGTGGTAGCTGCCCAGCAGAGGCGGAGCTCCATGTACAATAACCCAGTATACCGTGAGCAAGAAGAGTGACCGGCGGAATGGAGGATCTGAAAGGAGCAGAAGGTCCAGGATGTCGGGAAGAGGAAGGAGAACAAGCTACAGGCGAGACTCTTGTGTGTTTGTTATGGCATGGCGTGAAAGCCTGGCTGCGCCTGTTGTCATGCTTTTGTTCTGGGATGATACCCCTGAGAATATGAGGACGACAGCCTTGCGCGATGGAGGAACAAATGGATTTGTTACACACAATAACAAACAGCCAGACGCTACCCTAATGGAAAAAAAGGACAGTTCTTACCAAAATGGCGTTCCCGCGTTCCCGGGACACCGAGTGGGCAGCTGCAGAAAACCTTGCCAATCTGCAGTTTGCAAAGTGTGGCCAGTGATTGGCGGCGCACGAGGGAAATCGCACCCAGTTGGGGAGTTTGGCGCGAAAGCTGGAGCCGCGCCCTATGGAGATGACTCACTCAGCCCCAGTGCTGGTCACCTACAAGAGGAGAGACATCCCCCTAGTTTCAACAGGGGGAGTGGTCTAAAGTTCCACCGGATGCTGATGGAGGGAAGTGGGGGGAAGGACAAGAGCACCCATCCCCTGCCTTCAGTGCGAAGAGCCATGATCACTAAGACCACTAGGAAGAGTGCTCCCGTTGGTGACCATGGCTGAGCAAGCGAGAGAAAGTGGAACAGAGTCCCTAATATCCACCCACCCCTACTCGGCTCCAGGAGGCTCTGATCATCGAGTGGAAGTGTGGAGACAGTGGTCTGGTCTCGCCTGCAGTGCAGACTGCCTGGTGGAGCCGTGGGCGTGAGCTCGATGCCCTCACTGTAGCCTGCAGTACATGTGGCCCATGACAATTTTGTGCCAATACAAACTGTGGGGATGGGACATGTACCCCACGTCGCGGCAGCGGAGCTTCCCGGTGCCCTGTGGAGGGGAGAATACCGATGCCGCGGGCAGGAACCCGACCGGGTTCTCAAGAAGGGAGAAGCCCAGTCCATCGCAAAGGTGACCGGAAAGGAGCCATAGACGGTTCCCTGCGGAATACCCCGACCGAATGGTAAACTGGATCCTCGGACGAGGAGTATGCCAGGCTGGAGAGGCACAGAATGCTGGAGGAGTACCATGCTACTGGTATTCCTTGGCGAATGAGCATTCCCCGTGGTGTGGACACGACAAGCCGTGTGTCTCCAGTGCCGCGACACACCGATCGCCGGAGTCCCACTGCCGTGGGACTAGCGGGTCGGAAGGAGGGTCGATCTACCCCGACCTGCGGAGCAGTAGGTAACCCCGTGCTCACGCAGATCCCGGAGTGTAGAGGCGAGTGTAGAGCGGACCAGGGTCAAGTGGACCCGCGCAGCAGAAGGGCGTTGCCGGATATCCTCGTGGAGGAAGAGGTCTCGCTTGGGGACCAACCCAGATGGCGTGCAGCACGTGCGGATCCCGAGGCAGTCCGGACGACCTGGGTGGTCGAGATGGGAGCAGTGGCGCCTCTTCATCGAGAGAGGGAGTCGATCTCCTACGGACAGCCGAGAGTGGGCGCTCGAATCGGAAACTCGAGAGGACCCACTACCGAAGGATCGAGCGGACATTATGGTGCCCGTTGAGTCCGGGTGTTGCGGAGGAGGAGCAGGCCGTGACCCTGCCGGCACCTACCAATCCATTCCCGTCCCCCAACCCCGTTCATTCCCAGGGTTAGCCCCCAGGCCCTAGTTAAAACCCTGTCCCTGTCACCTGTTTCCTTTGGTCGACATCTAGCCGGGTATGTAGGGGATTCCCGGGGTCTATCACCGAACGGACTGGAGCCTGGACTGGGGAACATCTGAGATGGATCGGAGGGTGGAGGAGGAGTCACCACGAGGTCTATTTTAGCGCGCGAGTCGTGAGGGCGGCCATTGGTCACAAAGAAAGGAAAGGGTTATGCGATCGATGGGGTACTTCAGGGGATCCCGGGCGGCCCTGATGAGGAGAGGACCGATAGAACCTAACTCGAGGAAGTAAGGGAGACTAGTGGTGGGCACCGTTATACGAGGGGTTATGCCCACTGGGGGGTCCCGGAGATTTTGATGATGAGGCATACCTTAGGGACCTAAGGGTAAGATGGGATCGCATCCAAGGGGCCTTATTACCCCAAAGGATCCGGAGGGTTGTTGGATGACCCGGTAGAATCAGATGAGCCCCTGCATGGGTGTTGCCGGGAGCGGCTGGGAAAAGTAAATGACCGGACTTGCCGAGCTGAACGGGCTATCGCAGCCAAGATAAAAGATCACATGGCGCTCGAAGAACCGTATGTACCCGAACTACTCTAATGAGAAAATCGAAGGAACCGCGAGAGGGGCTAGCACAATTATATAGAGTACTATATTGTAACAAGGGAGGGGCCATAGGGGGTTCAGGCGGAGCAGAGGGTTTCCCAAATCATGGGGTCGGAAGTTAGGACGCAGTGTGTATATGCACAAGGTGGTATTACTGTAACGAGGGGGGTACCACGAGAATACAGAATGACTGTTCATGATGCAGCGTGGCGGGAGTGGTGAAGAAACCAGACCCTCGACACTATTATTAGGTCCGCAATGAGTGTCTGCCTTTATTCTCTACTGCTACTGCTGGTCGGTGAGCTGATGTTGTCATTATTATGAAAGTAGTGATGTTAACACTAAGTTTATATGTTCTCTTTCAGTGTTTCCGGAGTAAGGTACACTAAATTTAGGACCCAGCCGGGACGGTGGGGATTTCACCAGGGAGGTATATAGCCATGCATAATAATGGATATTGCTTCTCTCTGGTGGCAGTAAGCTCGGTAAGAACAGGTATGCCAGCAGTAGCTATGGAGGTTTTCCCTCATCCAATGGTGAGGTGCTATGTATGGAGGGGAGTGGCTGTATGCTCTGAGTCTCTGGATAGTGACATCAGGGATGCGACTGCCTTGAAGTATATAGGCACACACAACAGTTAGTTACAGGGTTGGAGAGGTGGAATTGTGTGTTCTCTACAGTGGAAGGAGTGTTTGCGCTGTAGCTGTGGAAAGTTGTTAGGAATGTTTATGGCCTGCATAGGGATTGTGGGAACACTTTGTGAACCTAGTGAAGAACTAGCGGTCCGGTTGACCCATCGCCCGTTCTAAGCCACTCTGTGTCCAGGGACTGGCACGAGAGGGTCTCCCTAGGAGAAGAGGGAACCCACTTCAATTCAGGGAGGTGTACCTGGCGAAGGGACAGCACGGAGAGATGTGGCGCTAGAGCCGGCAGCTGCATGTGGCAGTCGCCACATCAACGTCTACAATAAAGATGCCCTGCTAAAGATACCCACTGTGTGAGGTGAAATTATCTCGCAAGTGGATGGCACCACCAAGAAGGAGATCCTCACCAGGACCATCTCCCTGCGGAAGCATAGACCCTGATGAGGTGGAGGCGCTGCAATGATGTAAGTTGAACTCGCACCCACACTCAGAACCTGCTGGTGACAATCCCCTATAACATCAATGGAGTGCCTACAGGTGACCACTACAACACACAAGTAAGGAGTTGGTTTATTAGAGTACCCGGGCCAATGGGAGATTGGGGGGGTATTAAACCTACAAGAGGAGGGGAACAGATAGAGCGGGAGATGAGGGGGGGGGGAGCAGAAAATATATATATATTATATATAGATATATAGAATAGTATATATGATATATAATATATATGAATATATGTATGTGTATGTATATATAATATATATATATAGAGTATTATATATATATATACTGTATGTGTGTATGTAGACACATACACACGTATGTGTATCGAAACTACCAGTGTACCAGTAAATTTGGGTCTGGTTGAGTTAACACCATGGGGGGAGGGTGGGAGGGTTATGTACTAGGTTGGCATAGAGGTGCCACCATCTGACCTGTCTTGACCACTATACCAATCAATCCTTTCCAGATTGATGAACACCATCTGGAGAGCCAGACCCTATAACACTGTGGCACGAGGCACTCAACGGGTTAAAATAATAAATATATGGGACGTCTGTATTGCAAGTGCATATAGACATTAATTTCAAATTAGCTGCCAATTTTCCAGTGCGAGACCTGTGAAGCAGTTACAGCCACAGATTAATCCAGACATTGGTGCAACCACTGCTGTTATCTCATTAGCCTGCACATGAAGCTCAGGTGCTACTCAGATGTTCAAGTTTTTTTTTATAGTGACACAAGGTCCACAAGTCTGGTGGCTTTCAAAGTGTTTAGAACAGGCTAAATATTACTGCTGGTTGCCCTGGGCAGTTTGGATGGTTTCAGGGCTCTGGAAACAGAGCAAACTGCCATTGCTTTCACTTTATTGACACCCCAATATACGATGCTAAATTGAAGTGGGACTTCTAACATCATTAACCGCAGGGCTCATTAAACCACTACATGGACAATATGAAATGTATACTGTACCTACCTGTTGAAGATTAGGTGCTAAGCCTTATTAAAATAAGTAAATCAAATAATATTAGAATTAACATTTACATTTAATTTCTCTTTTTATAGATGGGGTAATAGGGAAGCCCCTGCTGCTGCCTCAATGAAAATGAACGGTGAACGGTGCTTTGGGTATACAATGAATGAATAGAGAAGGTAGAGAAGAACCCAATATAGCACGCGAGTTCACCCTCTGGTGATGAATGTATAATTTAAAACATAAACTTTATTAAATACAACACATATATAAAATAATGGGTATTAAAACGACATACTAGAGGTCAACTAATCTTGATACTGACAGCCGTATAGGCTCAGGATCAGGGTAGTTTGTGTGTCCTATGTGTATCAGGTATCACACAAGAAACTAAACAAAACAGAGATCCTAGTATGGACCTCTGTTAGAGGTGAATATAGTAGGGTGTGCTCGGATAGGTACTGTGTCTACAGGTCACATAAGGCAGTGTCTGCATAAACCATTAATAGAAGGTAATGTGACTAGTAGTAACTGATGCACATGTGGAGCAAATATAGTGTGCACCAGTACAGTAGATCTCAGTGTGCAGTCAGCAAATCCTCCTCTGTGTTGTTAGCTATGTGCTTGGCGCTGTGTAAGGCTGACCTCAGGTAACCTACTGAGGTCTGCGGTATAGGAGTGTGGTGTCCTATAGTAACCTTAGTGGCAGTATCAGAGGTAATGCTCTCAAACACTATGTTGTCAGAAGTGGTAGTAGGCGCCCTTGTCAGGTAGATCATGACACATAGATGAATAATACGTATTAAAGAGGAGATGGCTGCGTAATGTAGAGAAGTAACCTTAGGTTGCTGTTAACAATATACAACAGCGCAACCTAACCATATGTTACTACAACGGAACTAACGGGGTTACTACAGTAAAGAGCACTATCCTATCACATACTCTATAGAAGAGGCTCTAGTGTCCATCGGGGGCACTTGAAGCCTGTATATAGCGCGCGGGCAGGATACCGCATCAACTCGCGGTGTGAGGCATGATTGCGGAGACAGTTACAATCCTGCGCGTGCACGTGTGGGAACAGAGCCGACACTTACCACTTCGCCTTGAGAAAGCCTCTCGCGAAACGCGCGCGTCGGCTCTGTTCCCACACGTGCACGCGCAGGATTGTAACTGTCTCCGCAATCATGACTCACCACGCGAGTTGATGCGGTATCTAGGGTACTTCTCTTACATTACGCAGGCCATCTCCTTAATATGTATTATTCATCTAGTGTCATGATCAATGAAAAGGGCGCCTACTACCACTTCTGACAACTAGTGTTTGAGCATTACCTCTGATAATGCCACTAAGGTTACTATAGGACACACACTCCTATACCGCAGACCTCAGTAGGTTACCTGAGGTCAGCCTTACACAGCCGCCAAGACATAGCTAACAACACAGGGAGGGGATTTAGCTGACTGCACACTGAGATCTACTGGTGCACACTATATTTGCTCCACAATGTGCATCAGTTACTACTAGTCACGTTACCTTCTATTATGTGTATGCAGACACTGCTTATGGACCTGTAGACACAGTACCTATCCGAGCACACCTACTATATTCACCTCTAACAGAGGTCCATACTAGGTATGTTTTGTTTAGTTTCTTGTGTGATACCTGATACACATAGGACACACAAACTACCCTGATCCTGAGCCTATACGGCTGTCAGTATCAAGATCAGTTGACCTCTAGTACGTCGTTTTAATACCCATTGTTTTATATATGTGTTGTATTTAATAAAGTTTATGTTTTAAATTATACATTCATCACCAGAGGGTGAACTCGCGTGCTATATTGGGTTCTTCTCTACCTTCTCTATGATACAACGATGTGCAGAATGACCATATGGAAATGCTTTTATGTGTGCTCATACTCGTGGTGAAATCAATGCATATTTGTAAACTCCCCTCGCTCAAGTAGTTTAGTGGCTGCATTCAAAAGTGGAAGGCTTGGGTGCAATTTATTTAAGTGTGGCAGAAACTAGATCAATCAATTTGTACAAGCTAAGGTGCATTGCTTTCAGTATTGCTGTGCACTATAAGTTCCTCTTTGAGTGAAGAGGTTAAACCATTTTCAAAACGTTTTCAAGTATAAGCTGTTGGGGAAAAAAAAAACCCAGTGTAAAATAAGAGCTTGATAAATAATTCCCCAAGAACATTCATTATCCAGCAAAAGTGATTCCACATAAAACTGTCCCAAAATCAAAGAAAAGAGACCTGCAAGGTTGTTTTCTGAATGACATTTATTTCTCATTTTAGCTGCTGGTACAATTAAGAAGTGATTTATCCCAACGTGCATTCACAGTACAAGAAAGGATTCTGTTTCCTCTAGTTTAGCATTAAAAGAGATTAGTAGCACCATAGTGAGCCTGTGAGTGGTGACCTCTGGCTAACACGGTAATGGTAGGTGAGAGGATCATCTGGGGCCTTTACTGCTGAATGCGTCGGATAGACTGGATCTGGAAGGTCTGGGCGTGGGAGCCCCACTCTCTCCAGTGCTTGTACTCGCCTCCGTGGTGGTCGCACTCCAAGATGTATTGGTAACCACGGTAACCAGGATACTGATAGCAAACCCAGCTGCAGGAAGGAGACAGTGTTAAAGCTACACCGAAGCGTAAAGACATCCGAACCACAAATTCAGCTGGACTCCTACCTGTGGACCCTGAACCTGTTCTGCTATTTCAAACATCATAGCCAGATTGATTTAATTATTGATGCTTTGGTCTAACAAGTTTAATTGTCAGACTGGAGGATTGATGAAAGTAATTCACTTTACTTACAGTATCTCAGACACCATAGAATAAGCTCTGTAGGGCTGTAGTCCATTGTTTTGTAGATTATAGGTTTTCAGTTGATTTGATTAATTGTTATTATTGTACTAAAAAGCAGGTGTGCAAGTGTGGATAACCTTTGCAGTGCACATTCGGGAAAAAGAATTGCTTTAAGTTATGGACTGAATAATGCCTTATTCCTTGTGGCTTAATAGCCTGGGTGTGATAACGGCTTTCCTGAAGGCTTCCGTTTCCCCACCCTTCATTTAGCTTCCCGAGTTGCACTTACGATCCGCACTGCACCTTCATGGATCCAACCTCATTGTTGCACCAGCCCATAGCCTGCAGAGAGGGGTAGTCATCACATATTTCCCACTGGCGCCCGATGAAGTTCTCTTTCTCAAAGATGATCAGCTTGGATTCCTTGTGATTCTGCATGGTGGGGCCAAGAAATGGGTTAGAAAGATATACTGTATAACAGTGGCTCTTAAATCCTGGAAGAAAACGTAATCCTACTGCACTGTGTTCCCAAACACTTGCCCTAAACAGGTGACTTGCCCAGTTAGTGCTGTAAATTACCTATGGGGCTGGTACATGGTAGTCAGAGTACAGCAATTTAAATAGTGAAGTTAAAGAATTTGGACCTACTGTAAATCTAGTTTTTCCAGAGGGTAGTTCTAATCGCAAAAAAAGCCACTGGTAATGAGTGATACTTTAGTTTAAATAACTTTAAAATACCGATCAGCTGGCCCTTCCTTCCAATCATTAAACAACTCGTACTATCAATACTGTTCTAGCTTTATATGAGATGGGTATACACTCGACTTCTTTCCTGGTTTTAGCTATTTAACAACAACCAGTCATAATGATGAAGGGAAGTACTTGTGAGTAAAACAGAAAAATATACAAAATATTTTGTTTTAAAAACAAAAATTGGTTTCTAATGTTCTTAGAATGTATTAGATTGAATAGCAGAGCAAATGCTGAATCGGACATCGCCGTCCACACCATCATCCGTGCCAAACACTTCCTGCTCACTTCCACCAACTCCCCACAAGGTCCCATTGGCACACTCACAGCAGAACAGATTGGGCGGAAAGACATCAGGCGCTCAATGTGATAGGCATTGCTGCCACTCCAGGCATCCCAGCGTGGGTACTCTCCTCTCTCCAGGACAAACTGCTGGCCACAGAAGCTTGTGTGCTCATATCCTATCCAGCTGCAGGAACATCAATAATGGGATTAGCAAAGGACACAAGACGGCTGGAAATGGGAATGATCACAGCATCAATGCACTTCCCATAGAAGGTGATACTTTAAACGCTTAATTTCGGAAGGCAATACTGGCTCCTCTTGCCCTGAATAGATTTAACCTCTGCAGCAGTTTTAAATTGCAGGTCTGCATAACCACAAAAGTGTTACAATCATTTGTAGCTGAAGATCACACACGTTTTGCATTTGGATATAAAAATGATGGTACAAAGTTACATACAACTTTAACTCATCTAAGTGCATTGTAGAAAGGTGTAGTTGAATGGTTAAGAGGTCTTTACTGAATACAGAAGCCTGTGCTTATGTTCACTCTGTATGGCCTTGGGCAAGTCACTTTATCGTCCTGTGTCCCTGGCAGCAAAAATTGATTAGAAGTCATTTGGTGGTGGGGCTTGTACTGCCTGTAGTCTTCTGTGCTTAATGTCGTGCTCACTATTAAAGCTTTATAAGAATACAGTATTGCTGATTATTAGAAAAGGTAGTGGCTTTAGCTCTGAAGATGGATACTGGAGGTCATGGAGCTGAACTAAGCTGGAAATTATCTATTTGAGCCATAAAGGGAAAGTCAAATGCAAAAAGAAGTCTGGCTGAGGGCCCCCTGAGCGTTGTTAGAGCTCTGGGCAACGCGACTGCAAATACTATCCCTATCATTTCCTGTTTTATTGTCAGAAGGGAATTCTTTCTTCTTAGAGCCAGTAACAGTCTTCTAAATGAAAGCCTCATGCTGTGACTAAGCCATGTGTGGAGATTAAGTCAACACAAAGTCAACACTTTATAAACCTATCTAACAGTGATGTGTAACAGACCCCTTAGGTGGTTATTCATTAAACTGCAAAAGGGCTAACAGGGTCACCAGACCACGAAAAACCCAATTGGACACTATTGAGGTTGAATGAATAACACCCTTAAAGTGTTATATTCTAGGGGGAATGGAGTCCAGTTTAATACTACTTGAATTATAGTTCCGAAATGATGAAACATCCCCCTTTTTGAGCACTCTTTGTAACTCAGTAAATTGTAAACAGCTGAGTGCATTGTTAGTGCTACTCAAGAAATGAAATAAATAATATAATGCTAATTTGCAGCATTCTTCATCACTTCTGTAAATAGATGTTTCTAAAAGGATGGCTTACACAGGGTCCCTAGCAGTAGCCACATATGAGGCATACTTACGCTCCACATTCCACCTTTACAGACCGGATGTTGTCAAAGCCACATTCCATGATGTTTGCACAGGAGGAGGCAAACTCCATCCTCTTTCCTTGAAAGTTCTCCTGGTCATATACTGTGATCTAAAAGTGTGAAAGAGAAACCGTGCGTGTTCTCAGGGCTGGGTCTAATAACCAGACCTTCCTGTCTTTTTAATAATAAACCACTGCTTCCAAATGCTATTGCAGATCATTCGTTACCATGGTGTGACTCGAGTTGTTGTGCCTTTTATGGGACAAGCGTAGAAACTATTCAGAACTGATTACATATAGTGAATGGTACCCTGAAACATTCAAGTGTTCTCCAGGGTCAGCCTTGGAGCTAGTAATCGGCACTATAATGTAGATATGTGGATACTGATGCCGTACTGTGTGCTGTGTCTTTGTTATTTTCTTCTACGTATATCATCTAAAGAGAAGGCTGATGAATGCTTATTTGTGTTTGGCTGCTCCCATGGGTTCTCCTCCTTGCCACCAAACAAATGACTATTTTGAGTAGGAGAAGTAATATAATAAAATAAACAGAGCTCTCTCTTCTTTTAGTATTTTTTTTGGATTATAGTCATGATAAAACACAAATAGATGAGGATTTACTCTACATTCATGGGCTTGATAGAACTGCTTGGCGCTTGAGTATAGAGGGGCTATTCTCAACATGCCTAGCTACACGATTTGAGCACTTTGTGAATACCTTCCAGGGTCCGAGTGGAACAGGAAGCGGGTTGGTCTGGGCCATTTTCTCAGAGGTGATGTCTTCTACAAAAGAGAGGAACACCCATCAGGGCTCAATATATATGAACAAGTTACTTGTGAAGCATTGAAATTCCACATACCGTGAAATACGTGGAGAACCTGTAATATTGGACTTTGTAGCATTGTTGTAATCTGACCAATTGAATGCTGTCAACTACCTGTACTCGGGGGAGAGATGACGATGTCTCACCTCGTACAAAACATTGCAAGTAAAACTGACTTTATTTCTGATGTCTTAACTGTTCTTTAAACAAGTTTAAGTTTTTTTTTTTTCTTTTTCTTCTTACTATTCCCCCAGTTAGGGAATTCTACAGTTGTTTAAGGAGGCAATATTCTTAGAATATTTAGTTTATCAAATAATGTGCATACCAACTTTCCCAAATACTTCCAAACACCGTGTGTATCAGTTGTGATGAATGTTATATCAGGAAAAGCCTTGCTTATCTTTGCCAGCCAGAGACATTCTTACAGTATCTCCGGTCTTTACCCCAAGGTCTCGCTAGCTTTAATACTTGGATACAAATCACACAGTGGAGCAGTGACTCCTGACTCCAGTCCCCAAGTACCCCCCACAGGTTAGGTCTTATGGATATCCCTGCTTCACCTTTTGCTGAAGCAGGGATATCCTTAATACCTGACCTGTGGTGGGTACGTGAGGACTCGAATTGGGAACCAGAGCAGTGGAGGTATCCTGTAGAAATGAAGTTCCACCCACCACCCAGAATCAAACTCCTGGTGCTTTTACATTATATCATTTGCCAGTGGTGACTGCCTTGCCTTGGAGTCATCAATCCTGGATCAAATATTAATCCAGTTCGTTTTGACCTTTGACTCATTTTATCCTCCATTCTACAAGCAATAGAATTTAAATATCATAGCTCTCTTTTTGCCTGTAGATATAAGTACAATCCATATTATTTATATATATATATATATATATATATATATATATATATATATATATAT
>WSYH01009497.1:0-17191 GCA_036426205.1 Ascaphus truei | reverse complement strand
GCACCTTTAGGCCTGGTAAAGACAGGTGCACTTGAGCCTGGGTAAAGACAGGTGCACTTTGGGCCTGGGTAAAGACAGGTGCACTTTGGGCCTGGGTAAAGACAGGTGCACTTTGGGCCTGGGAAGACAGTTTAAGATTTTTAGGCTGGTTATAGACATGTGTACCTTGTGCTGGGGTATAGGCTTGAAGACTTTGTGGCTGCTTAAAGACAGGTGTACCTTGTGCCTCGGTATATTGTTGAACATTATTGGACAATGTCTTACAGCCAAGGGAAGTTAATTCTGTTTCAGTAGTTGACAATTTCCTTTTTTTTGACCTTCTTTTAGGTGCCGCTTGAAGATTATCATCTGTACTAGATGTCTGCATTGGTTCAACCATCGTTGGTGATTCAAGATTAAAGCTTCTTACTTCGGATAAGTCATCACTAGATACATTTAACACCTCAGTTTGTGGTGACAAAATGGCAGCATAGAAAGAGCCTTCATTGTTGCCGCTAAAGTGGCCTTCATTTCATGTAGAGTCTGGTTGAAGATTATTAACTTGTAGTAAAGTGTTCACAAGAGTTTTGAATGTGTTATTCATGATATGCAATTCTTCTGGGATTTTTAAGATGATATGTTTCATTTGCCGCATTTCTGATGCCATAATTTGGTGTATTCCCATTAGTTCCTGTGGTGGGTATTTTGTATTAAAATCATCCTTGATTCGGACGCATCAATTGCTGCCAAACTGTCTTGTTGATTCCTGGCATGAGGTACTCAACGTGCTTCGGTTAATACTGGACTGTGATGTTCATGACATTCAATCTCTATGTATTAAAGATAAAATTTGCAATTAACATTTGACATTGTTAACATATTTTTATGTCAGCATGTGTTGTTAAAAAGTATGAGATTTTACATAATAAAATTTTTTCTAGACAAAAAACTTTGTCAAATAACTTTCTCTGTGGCATTATTCAGCAACAGTTAAACATGATTAATTGAGTGAATGGTGACATGTGTCTTGATGAAGAAGAAAATAATGCACAAAAGCGCACAAGGGATGGAATTAGTATTAATTTATTAAAACAAACACATAAACAGCTGAGGGGATCCAACCCCTCCTCAGCTCAATGAATTAGCTGCCCAGAAATGTAAACCATATATATGGTCTCTAAACATAGAAAACTCTAACACAGTAAAACATACACAACATAAGAAAAAAAAAACACAATCAATGTAAAAATAATAAACAGAGAAAGTACTAACAGCCCAAGGGAGTTAAGGTTAAAACCGCCATAGAGAGCTATAAAACTGCTGACAGGGGGAAACGAACACTCACACTGAGGCAGAGAAGGGGGACCTCTGATGACCGTACAGGATCCGGATCACGGCATCAAGGAAGATGGAAACAACCGCCTCTGGAGCCTCAGGCAAGCTCCGTTTCAGCCTCTCAGCAAACACGCGCAGGATGACCTGTCGTGACCTCTACGCGTTTCGCACCACGTGCTTCGTCAGGAGGTCAAGTACAGCGTCATCTGCGCGTATTTGTAGGAAGAAGGGAATCAGTTAGGACGGCCCCCTTCCGACGCCAAACCCAATGCCCTTAGAATGCCAGTAGTATGTTTAAAGTGATGCTACCTCTTTCCCTTGCAACGTCATGTGTTACAGCGGTCACGTGTTGCAGGTTTAACAGACACATATACGAATCCGAACCTGCAATGCTTACATAGACATGAACATAACATAACTTGAGATCATCAACTTATATACATACACTGAATTAGAGCAAAAACAAATATATATTTTACATATTAATTGCACATAATGAGATTATAATTCATCTTTAAAACACCGAATTAATTAAAATAGATGCATATAGTGCTTTAATTAAAACATACAATGTTAATACATATACCATAAAAATGAGAGACGAATATAATATTGAATAATTAATGAAAATAAAGATAAAATTAAACAAACATTGAGCCAAATATTTTATCTCAAAAATGGAGTGAGCTCAATAAGTTCATTAAAACCAATCGGATGTCTAGTTTGCATTTCATAGATCCAATACTGTTCACGTTTTAATAAATGATTATCTCTATTGCCTTGTCTGCTGTTCATTTGGATATGTTCAAGCCCTTTAAATGTGATGCAACTGGGGTCATTGTTGTGGATCTCTTTAAAGTGTTTTAATAGTGGTGTAAGCGGCATACCTTTAGCTGTAATTTTCGGTATGTTTTTTACGTTTCTCAAATGTTCTAACATACGCATTTTTAGTAGCCGTTTTGTCTTACCGATGTACTGTAAATTACAGTTACACTGTAAGACGTAAACCCCATGCGTAGTCTGACAGTTAATGAAACTTTTGATATTGTAACTCCGCTTAGTGGCACAAGACGTGACTGTAGTTCCTTTACAGATATGTTTACATGCCTTGCACTTCCCACATTTATATGTGACTTTAATACCCAAGCGATCTTTAATGTCACCAGATGCGATGGCTTTTCTGGTGATTTGGCTTGGGGCCAACATGTTTTTTATATTTGGCGCACGTTTAAACACTATCCCAGGTTGTGAATTTAACTGAGGGCCCAATACAGGGTCCATTTTCAGTATTCCCCAGTGTTTTTTTAGGATTTTCCTGACCCCATTATGCATATCACTGAACTGAGTTATAAAAGCAGGGATTTTTGTATTTTTACTTTTGTCCCTCTTATTTTTATTATATTTCATCAGTGATTTCCTTTCTATTTTTTCCAGTTTCTTTATTGAGGAATCTATCAGTTCCTCATTATACTTCTTATCGAGAAATCTTGTCTTGAGGAACTTAGATTGTATATCAAATTCCTCAACCTTGGAATTGTTTCTCTTTAGTCTTAGAAACTGGTTAAAGGGAATATTCTGAACCCATCTTTTGTCATGACAGCTAAGAGGGTCAAGATAAGAATTAACGTTAGTAGCTTTAAAGTGTGTTTTGGTCTGAACTGTATTGGATTCAATATATATTTCCAAATCTAGGAAATTAATGCTAACTGAACTATTAAAACCACTAAATTTTAGATTGAATTGATTTGCATTTAGTTGATCAACAAATCCAAGATAGGATTCCTCAGTTCCCTCCCACACAATGATGATGTCATCGATATATCTCCTCCACAGCCTCAGCTGTGGAGGAGAACATCGAAATACCTCAAGCGACTCCCACAGTCCCATATATAGGTTAGCGAACGATGGGGCAAACGTAGTCCCCATCGCCGTCCCCAAGATTTGTAAAAAATAAAGGGAATCAAACATAAAATAATTGTGACCCAAAATGAATTCAATTGATGTAAGAATAAAATCAATTTGGGTTATAGGTAATAATTGTGGGTTCATAAGAAAATATCTTGTTGCCTCTATACCTTTTTGGTGGGGGATGCTCGTGTATAGTGCTTGCACATCTAAAGTGGCTAATATACAACTATCATTCCAAACAAAATTATCCAAAATCTGTAAAACCATAGTGGTGTCTTTAAGGTGAGATGGAAGTGATGTGACTAGTGATTGTAGGTAAAAATCAATATATGTGGACAAATTAGAAGTAATAGAATCGATTCCTGAAATGATAGGGCGTCCAGGTGGGGAAGTGAGGGATTTGTGAATCTTGGGGATGTAGTAAAAGATAGGGACTGTGGGTGTCTCAATGAGTATATATTCATATTCTGACTTAGACAAAATCCCAATTGCAAGAGCCTCAGTCAAATGTTTTTTAACGAGTCCCAAGTATTCTCGAGTTGGATCTCTCTCCAAAGAAACATAAGTGTGCAAATGAGTGTTGCCTTACATTTGTATGGACATTTATATATTACTGTATACACTTTACACAAGTAGAACATGTCATGATATACACGTGTAATAATGCTACTACATGTATTAATGCAAAAATTATGAAATTGAGCTAAATACATATTCACAACACACTTACAACAAACATAAAGACAACATGAAAGCATTTTGTTGAAGAACAACACAAAACAATATTGATTATAAAAATCATTTTTCTTTTTAATTTGTGAACGAGTAACTGACCTGTTTGATGGCTCACTTTCATTTGTTCGTGGCTTAACACCTCTTTTACTTGTTGTTGTTTTCGGGGTAATGACTGCTGCACTTTGTGTCTGAACAATTGCTGCACCACTCTGGCCATGGGTAGACACTGGAAGAATTGGAGGCTGGTTATAGACAGGTGCACTTTGGGCCTGGATAGACACTGGAAGAATTGGAGGCTGGTTATAGACAGGTGCACTTTGGGCCTGGGTAGACACTGGAAGAATTGGAGGTTGGTTATAGACAGGTGCACTTTGGGCCTGGATAGACACTGGAAGAATTGGAGGCTGGTTATAGACAGGTGCACTTTGGGCCTTGGTAAAGACAGGTGCAGTTTGGTCCTGGGTATAGACAAGTCCACTTTGTGCCTGGGTAGACACTGTAAGATTTTCAGGCTGGTTATAGACAGGTGCACTTTGGGCATGAGTAAAGACAGGTGCAGTTTGGTCCTGGGTATAGACAAGTCCACTTTGTGCCTGGGTAGAAACTGTAAGATTTTCAGGCTGGTTATATACAGGTGCACTTTGGGCCTTGGTAAAGACAGGTGCAGTTTGGGCCTTGGTAAAGACAGGTGCAGTTTGGTCCTGGGTATAGACAAGTCCACTTTGTGCCTGGGTAGAAACTGTAAGATTTTCAGGCTGGTTATAGACAGGTGCACTTTGGGCATGGGTAAAGACAGGTGCAGTTTGGGCCTTGGTAAAGACAGGTGCGGTTTGGGCCTGGGTAGAGACAGGTGCAGTTTGGGCCTGGGTAAAGACAGGTGCACTTTGGGCATGGGTAAAGACAGGTGCACTTTGGGCTTGGGTAAAGACAGGTGCACTTTGGGCCTGGGTAAAGACAGTATAAGATTTTTAGGCTGGTTATAGACATGTGTACCTTGTGCCTGGTTATAGGCTTGAAGACTTTGTGGCTGTTTAAAGACAGGTGTACCTTGTGCCTGGGTATAGTGTTGAACATTATTTGACAATGTCTTACAGCCAAGGGAAGTTAATTGAAGTTTCAGTAGTTGACAATTTCCTTTTTTTTACCTTCTTTTAGGTGCCTCTTGAAGATTATCATCTGTACTAGATGTCTGCATTGGTTCAACCATCATTGGTGATTCAAGATTAAAGCTTCTTACTTCGGATAAGTCATCACTGGATACATTTAACACCTCAGTTTGTGGTGACAAAATGCCAGCATAGAAAGAGCCTTCATTGTTGCCGCTAAAGTGGCCTTCATTTCCTGTAGAGTCTGGTTGAAGATTATTCACTTGTAGTAGAGTGTTCACAAGAGTTTTGAATGTGTTATTCATGATATGCAATTCTTCTGGGATTTTTAAGATGATATGTTTCATTTGCCGCATTTCTGATGCCATAGTTTGGTGTACTCCCATTAGTTCCTGATGGTGGGTATTTTGTATTAAAATCATCCTTGATTCGGACGCATCAATTGCTGCCAAACTGTCTTGTTGATTCCTGGCATGATGTACTCGACGTGCTTTGGTTAAAACTGGACTGTGATGTTCATGACATTCAATCTCTATGTAGTAAAGATAAAATTTGCATCAGCATGTGTTGTTAAAAAGGATGAGATTGTACATAATAAAAATTATTCTAGACAAATTTTTTTGTCAAATAACTTTCTCTGTGGCATTATTCAGCAACAGTTAAACATGATTAATTGAGTGAATGGTGACGTGTGTCTTGATGAAAATTATTATGCACATACCCATTATCATAAATGATAGTTATTCTGACACCCCCTGCAACATAAATAATTGACATATTTAGTAAGGGGATTGCATTAAAATTAAAATGTGTATATTGTAGTGACATCTTTCCTTTGCTACATTATGCTGCTGGCTGTGCTAGCAGTGACATCACCAAGTCTGAAAACACAAACACAGGCTGTCCTGCATAATTTGACAACCAACTGGGGTGCCATGAATCATCAAAATGTGTGTGTTTATTTTTAAAAACGCTCATCAACAGTGGAACTGAAAACATTGAGAGTACACAAGCATAAAGTTTTGGAGACTGTTTAACCACCATTTTGTCCACAAATGAATGACATCCAACACTGACACACACACACACACACAGAAACACACAGACACACACAGACACAGACACACACAGACAGACAGACACACACACACACACACAGACACACACACAGACAGACACACACAGACAGACACACACAGACAGACACGTCAAACTACTAATAGTGTAGTGCAAGTTCAAAACACCCATGCTTCTTCACAGTGGAGCAAAAAAGAACAAAATGCACGACAAGATAGGTTGCTTGTGTCTGTGTGCAGAGAGAAGATCCTTGCACGGTGCAAGCATAGTGAAGCAAAAACGACCTGCATTTTCAGTGCTGCGCCCTACACTATTGTGCCCACTGTCGTTTCATGGCAGAGCCAGACAACAGCATAACTAATGTTTACATACACATTTTGCGCAAACATGGTTAACATCTAATATTATGACATAATGAATGGTGGTGATAGGCCATATTTTGAAGCACATTAAAGATACACTATGTTGAAATAAATGTTACTATACAAGTATACTCCATTTTTTTACAATCACAAAGAGTTTGTGAGTATGTAATGTTGAACATCAAATACGAACATTAGTGTAGTCAATATATTCATTTCATAATAAATGAAATAATTTGTATTTGAGATGTAAACATTCATAGTGACCTTATATAGTAGCAATGTTTAGAATTTTGACATGATGATTTGTGAGCCATCACTTCACAAACCCTGTTATCTCTTTGTGACATTTATATGAGTGCAACATCATTTGTCAAGTTGCTGTTAATAAGTATGGCCATATCACCAACATGTGCATGTGATCTATGTTCATACATATGTTTGTGGTTACGTACAAATGAACACATTCTATAATCATAACATTATAGCCTCACCTTCCAGTAGTGATGATGCCAAAGAAGAATCAGGTGTGACCACCTCTTCTTGTATGTTGTGACGCACAGGTGTAACTATATGAATAAACAAAAACATACATTTGACAAGAATACTTTTGTTAATGAGAGAAGATTAACTGGAAGTACTGTATTTAAGAGGAATAAAATGGGTATGATTATATGATGCCTTATTTAAATTATTAACATCTGTATATGATACATGTTCCACGTGACCAAATAATGCACCTAAAGGGAAAAAAATGTGTATGTAAGTACATAACATTGGATAATTAATATAAGTAATGATTCTTTGAAATTAATTGATAAGATACAACATCACAGAAATGGTTCTGGTACAGTTTGTCAATATCCTATATGAAAAAATCTACACAACATTACTATAAAAAATTTATACTGTCACATTCTATACAACATTTTTCTACACAACATGAAATATTGAGAAATTATTGATCTGATGGAATTTTTTTGCCATGTACCCCTATATCTCTATCACCAGGCAAACCAGATATTACTACTGGCAACAATTTGTCTCGCAACTGCTCCTCCAAAGGTGTTAATATTACAGGTGATGCCAGTGGTCCACCTCCAGTCCCGGAAGCATGTCTCCGCCCAAATTGAATGGCTTCCATTAAATTTCTTCGGATATCGTCAAACCTTTTGCGACAATTTTTTAGTGTCCGGACCTGATTGCCACATGCTGACACAGATAGACGAATATCCTCCCATAACCGCTGCCGGGTCCGCCGGGTCCCCCGGAACCCCCTGCCGCCGTCCCGCGATCGCGGGACACCAGGGCTCCCTCGGGGAGCCCTGGACGCGCGTGCAGGGGGCGCTGGCACCCGATGATGCGTGACCGCGCATCGGTGATGCGCGGCACGCTGAGGGAGTGTGGCTCGCAAGCCGGGACATTTCCCGGCTTGCGGAATGAGCCGCACTCGGATAAACTGTGTCGGCAGTGTAACTATATGAATAAACAAAAACATACATTTGACAAGAATATTTTTGTAAATGAGAGGAGCTTAACTGGAAGTATTTAAGAGGAATAAAATGGGTATGATTGTATGATGCCTTATTTTAATTATTAACATCTGTATAGGATACATGTTCCACGTGACCAAATAATGCACCTAAAGGGAAAAAAATGGTGTATGTAAGTACATAACATTGGATAATTAATTTAAGTAATGATTCGTTGAAATTAATTGATGATACAACATCACATAAATGGTTCTTGTACAGTTTGTCAATATCCTATATGAAAACATTTACACAACATTACAATAACATTTTTATACTGTCACATTCTATACAACATTTTTATACACAACATGAAATATTGAGAATTTATTGACCTGGTGGAAAAATTTCGCCATATACGCCTATATCTCTATCACCAGGCAAACCAGATATGACTACTGGCAACAATTTGTCTCGCAACTGCTCCTCCAAAGGTGTTAATATTACAGGTGATGCCGGTGGTCCACCTCCAGTCCCGGAAGCATGTCTCCGCCCCAAATTGAATGGCTTCCTTTAAATTTCTTCGGATATCGTCAAACCTTTTTCGACAATTTTTTAGTGTCCGGACCTGATTGCCACATGCTGACACAGATAGACGAATATCCTCCCATAATTGTCGACGGATTGTGGAACTGGTCCTGCCTTTAAATATAATACAATAATGGACTAGTATTAATTATCTGCTTTGGTAAGTTTGCTCAAATGATTGCAATACTGAACACAGTGAAAAAATGCAACTTTATCTGACATGTGTGGCACACAAACTAAAACATACATGGGTATACATCAAAATATATACATAATAGTGAAAATGTTGAATGATAGTCACAAGCTGTAATAATACAGACATCATTGACAATAATGCTTTATCACAGTCATGCACAACCCTAGGGTTAAAACGCAGCAAACAGGACATGTTTTGTTTAACTACATACTTGTGCATAGTTGCCTCAATTAATGTATCACTCATATTGAGCCACAAATTAAGGCATCTGTGGTGAACTGTTGATATCCTGAAAACATGCCCTGTATGCGGCAAACTACAACATGAGTTGTGCAGGACTGCTGTAGGATTACATAATGTTATTTGTTGTAATGATGCATGAATCTGCCACATTCAAGCAGCTTACACTGTGTATTTTTGAGTGTTTTTGCTTTCAGACAATCAGCATTATGAACAACAGAGACAGGACAGGGGATTGGGCAAGAACTCACAGGCAACAGCTGACTCCTCCCCTCCATAAATGAAACATTTGAATTGAACATTATTTACATTTAGGGGTGTAGTGTGGAGGGGTGGGGTGGGGTGCCTGGTTATGATAACTGTTACAACTCCATTTTGATTTTGATGGCTGCTGTGTGTGTTTCGCATTGTGTGTACCACCATTTTGTGTGTGTATAGCGAATGTGTTGTGTGTGTACACAGAGGGAGCGGAACAGTATGGATATAGATATATGCAGTGTATGCGTGAATTGATGTTGTTTAATGTATGTATAAAAATGGAGATATTAAAATACATAGACATAACTATACAAAAAGGCATATTTTAAAAGTAACATTGATACCGCTTGCCTTCAATAGTAATAAGCAATGTTGACTCTGACAATGATAAATAATGCTCTTAAAGTCACTGTACTTTGCATCCGGCCTTCAACTAGTGGAGCAAGGAAATTAATAATGAATCTACATAACATACATTCTGTGATGAAATCAAATATTCAGTTGTAAGACAAACTGATCATGTTTTGATAAATATAATATTCTCGCATCTGTTACATGCATTCTATCTTGAAATACATGAAGGACATTTACATACATACATAAGATCCATTAGATACTTACATAGATGCCATGTGTTACATATGACATACATGACGTTAATTATATCAGATATATTTAAAAATATTTATGAATAATCATAGCAGTACAATTTGTTAGATAATCAATGAATTAATGTTCTTACCTAATAAATGACCATACAGCTGATCATAGTTGGTCACAATGCCCCACCACCACCACACACCCCACCACCACCACGCACCCCACCACCACCACCACCACCACGCACCCCACCACGCACCACAACGCAACCCACCACCACCACGCACCCAACCACCACCACCACTCCCCTTACTCACATGGCTACTCACACGAGAAGCACTCACCCTAGCATCACTCCCCTCTCTCACACAGCTACTCACATGAGCAGCACTCACCCTAGCATCACTCCCTCTCTCACACGGCTACTCACACGAGCAGCACTCACCCTAGCATCACTCCCCTCTCTCACATGGCTACTCACACAAGCAGCACTCACACCAGCATCACTCTCCTGACTCACAGCACTCACCTCAGCATCACCACTCACACAAGCATCACTCTCCTGACTCACATCACTCACCTCAGCATCACCACTCACCACAGCATCACTCCTCTGACTCCCACGCCTCCCATCCATACCTCTAGCACTCACAAGCAACACAAAAAAAATTAAACCTCAAGCTCACTAAACACTTTCAAACAGACAATAACAATAAGTTTCAAACAAAATATAATAGCACAAAACAAATCAATCAACACGTCTATCAATTTCTCTCACAATGCACAGCTCTGTCCATCACTCCCTCTCTCTCCCAACAACACAGAGAAAGAATATAAACAAATGTCACCTTTAAATAGGCCACTCAATCACGCCATTGGTTGTGTACTCGCGCGATTCAGAAATAGAACGCCATTGGCGGTGCGTGCATGCCATTTGAACATTCACGCCAAGCTATTCACCATCTTGGCAAATGGTGGTGGTGCATTGATTTTCCGCGGATTCGCCCATTCCTGCATACAGCAAGTGTAACACGCCAAAAACATGGCTAGTTCAAAAACTGGCGAATGCTTTTTTTCGCTGCTTACTGCATAGATCCCTAAG
The DNA here is from genome assembly GCA_036426205.1 of Ascaphus truei. NCBI lineage: Eukaryota > Metazoa > Chordata > Amphibia > Anura > Ascaphidae > Ascaphus > Ascaphus truei. Next base: position 6,233 of record WSYH01009497.1, on the reverse strand, counting down.
TGTGTATTGGGAGAAGAGAGATTGATTTGTAGTTTGAGACAGTGTTTTTGTCCCCATTTTTGAAGATTGGGACAACTCTGGCAGTTTTCCAGGTCTTAGGGAAATGGCCTGCAGATAGGATAGAGTTGATTATGGAAGCAATTGGTTTGGCACAGGCTGAGGTACCAAGTTTTAGGAACTTGGATTGTAGTAAAGTCAAGTCCACATTGGTTGCTTAGTTTAAAATTTGAGGAGCGTTAATAGGGGATATCTCTGTTTATATGCGGATGCTAATAATAGTAGTAACCATATTAATACAAGAATTTATTTCTAGGTTTAAATTCTCTCCTTATGAGACACTTATGGGATGAGTTATGACCATCAGTAGTTCAAAGGAACGAATTAAGGACCATGTTATTGGTAATAAAACAATTAATAAGTATTGCATGCAACTAATATATATTTTTCAGTCTTTCTAGGCACAGGTTAAAGCTGAAAGTGCACCTACGCGAGGCGGGTTAATGGTCAAGCATTTTCTATGCAAGCACGCTCTTCATCAAAGATGAAAAGGCCATTTAAATACTACTCATCACCAGCATTGCAGTAAAAAAATTGCTTATCATCATGGATACACATCACACACGTCAAAATAGTGCCAGCCTAGGCACAAACAGCTAATAAAGACAAAGACATAGCGCCTGAAAATTAGTGTTTTGATGGACACAATACTCTCTGACCACTAATCATCAAGGGAGAAAGGTCATAGGCAAAAAAGTCCAGGCCTCAACATACAAACTTTGAACTTTTTATTTTTACAGGTTTTTATTATTTTTCAGTTACAATGTATGCTCCATTATGTTTGTGTAAGTAGCGTCTCATAAGGATGACAAAATAGTATAAGGTATTATTTGTTTAACTCTGTTTATTTTGTTTGGATTTATAGGTTAATAGAATCTCCCTACAGAATGATATCCCGGTTGGAGAATGCTTTATCAGTCAAACACACGGTTATGTTAATTGCTCAAAGGTAGAGTTAGAAACAAAAGAGAGACACCCAATACACAAGTAATAAAAAGTAGTCTATGGGAAGAATACATTTCGGGGAATTTATTCCCAAATGTAGGAGTTGGGTTACTGTATGACAGGTTTACAGGGATATTCTCAATCATACAACCACAGACATTTACTCACTTAACCAAGAATAGGTTTAGTTTAAATTAATAGCTCCGCAGATTAAAATAGCTCTAGACTATATTTTAGCCTCAAAGGGAGGGGCATGTATGCGCTCTAGTTAAAGCGCAATGTTGTGTATTTATCCAGGATTCAGGGACAATTGGGACTTGGTGGTTGGATTGATTTGCTTTGAGCGAAGCTAGCAACTGTTTTTGTATGTGTATTTGTCCTACTCATTGCTCTCTATTTGTTAAGTACAGCAAAACTCTGATCCAGAATTGCGTTGCAACCCCCACCGACACTATGCCTCTCTGCGGTGATGATGTTGCCATTCCCCCAGAAGAAGAGACCAAAGAAGAAATCAACTGGGCTGATATAATGGCCGGAAAGGAATGAAGTTATGCACAACTTGGACATCTTAGTCCAGCAGGACTATGAAATGGTTAACTGTTCTGTTCTTTGAATAGACTGTCTCTTAAGGATATGGGGGGACTGAGAAGACTGTATATGAGGAAGGTGGGAGGTCACCAAGGGCCGTGAGTCAACCACAAGGAAAGGATCACAAGTCAGCCTTTTTGACCATAGCAGCCGTCTTGGACCATTTTGCCATTCTGAGTAAATGCAGAATGAAAGATACGTGCAAGAAGAATGTTTTGCAGTCGCTTCTAGCAGAAATTAGCCCCCATCAATTCTCACAAATAGCTGACCCTTAAATAATGTGCAATATTGAGACGTAAGTCATTTTCTAATCTATAGAAATATTTAATGATAAATATATATATATATATATATGTCCTCGAACAGAAATTGTCGTGAGAGTGCGTCCGCCTTTTGCTTTTTTGAGCCGGGAATGTAGGATATGAGATAATTGAATCTCGAAAAGAAAAGGGACCATCGAGCCTGACGTGCTCCAAGACGACGTGCACTTTCAATATAAAGTAGGTTTTAATGGTCGGTGAGGATTGAAATGGGGGTCTCTGTTCCGTCCAGAAGATGTCTCCATTCCTGAAGGGTGAGTTTAATAGCCAGGAGTTCTCTATTTCCGACGACGTAGTTCCGTTCTGCTGAAGAATTTTTTTTTAAAAGAACCCGCAGGGGTGAAGTTTGGCCTGTGGGGACTGTCTCTGAAAGAGGATGGCGCCTGCACCGATATCGGATGCGTTTACCTCCAGGGTAAAGGGAAGCCTGGGGTCTGGATGATGCAAGATTAGGGCAGAAGCGAAAGACTTCCTGAGGGAGTCAAAAGCTTGGAGGGCTGCAGGAGACCAGGCTGCTGTGTTAGCTCCCTTCTTAGTAAGGGCAGTGATGGGAGCCACGGTAGATGAAAAGTTCTTGATGAATTTACGGTAGTAGTTCGCAAATCCTAAGAACTGCTGTATGGCTTTCAGGGAAGTGGGTTGCGGCCATTCTAAGACAGCTTTGAGTTTGGTTGGGTCCATAGAGAAACCTGTGCTAGAAATGATGTATCCTAGAAAGGGAATGGAAGATAGATGAAAAGAACATTTCTCCAGCTTGATGTACAAATGGTGCTCTCGAAGGCGGGACAGGACTAATTTGGTGTACTGAATGTGGTCAGGGAGGGATTTAGAAAAGATGAGGATATCGTCAAGGTACACGATGATGAAGCTGTTGAGGAGATCGCGGAAGATCTCATTGACAAACTCCTGGAAGACTGCCGGGGCATTGCAAAGGCCGAAGGGCATGACTAGGTATTCATAATGCCCATCCCGGGTGTTGAAGGCGGTCTTCCACTCATCACCCTGGCGGATGCGGACAAGATTATAGGCTCCGCGGAGATCAAGTTTGGAAAAAATTGTTGCCCAATGTAGGCGGTCGAAGAGCTTGGAAATGAGTGGTGGGGGGTAATGGTTCTTGATCGTAATCTTGTTGTGACCTCTGTAGTCAATACAGGGGCGAAGAGAGCCATCTTTTTTTTGACAAAGAAGAATCCGGCTCCAGCTGGAGATGACGAATTCCTTCTTCAAATTAGAAAAAACAGGATATTCAGCGCTCGTGCTGTGTGATGGTGTGGATGATCCCTTTGCAGCATGTACATAAAGTGTCTCCCCAGAAACTCTCAAATCTAGGTGAACCCCCCTTAGAAAGGGGGGAAGGCACCCTGAAAAACAAGATAATAAAAAAATGCACAAATGCGCACCAGGGATTAGTGGAAGGTAATTTATTAAAAATACACAAAAACTGAGGGGATCCAACCCCACCTCAGAACAGCTGATTTCCCAGACACTCCTTCCCAAGCAACCCCTCCAGAGATCCGCGTATCTGCTGTCACCCCCTTAGTACAGTCAGAAACCACCCTGCCTACATTACAAATTCAGGTGTATAAATCTGAGCTATTTTGTCTTCCTTCACTTGCTAAACCTCAGTCCTTTAGCATTGCATCTAAATGTGCTCCAGCAACCGTTGGGTTATTCAAGGCTAAGATTAAAACCCCTGTGTTAAAGGGTACCTTCTCACACATATCCTGCAAACCTAGAACTTCCATGATTAGTCCTAAGTCACTTTCCACAGTATCTGATTTTCTTATTAGTGTAACCCAGACACCCACATCACTGGCTAGCAGTTCCGTTATCAGAATTTTAGCACTAGTAAACATACCTATTTCTGATTTTGTCATGACAAGTACCCCAGTTAGGGCCCTTGCAGTTTTTGATAAAAACTCTTTTTCCTACTAAGGTTTCTGCTGTTAAGAGTTTCCCCGGTTCCAACTTACCGCTTATTGACCCTCTAACTTCCCCAGTACCTGTCACTGAATCCCAGGTGTCAGCTTCAGACGCTAGTTCTCCTTCTACCAGTGTCCCTGTTACTGATTCTGAACCTCCAGCTCCAGACACTAGCTCCCCTCCCTCCGCTGCCCCTGCACTGCCTGATTGTCAAGTTCCAGATATTAAAGTTCCAGAGCCTACTCCCACTTCTATGACAAGTACGATGCCCTTGGAGTTCGTTGCAGCACGTAATCCGCCTCATGCGGTTGTTCAAATCTCTGCAAGGCCCTGTATACCTTCCCCGCACTCTGGTGCCATATCCGAAGTAACCCTTGCTGCGCTCCAAATCCCCAGTGCGGGAAGGCAGTTTCTTTTCACGGACCATTCGGTGGCCCCTGAAGTACCTCAGTATGACTTTAACTATGGGGTTTCTCTCCCTGTTGTCTCTGGCTTGGACTCTGGGAAGTGGAGATCACAGACTATATTGTCTCTCTCTGAGCATTCTACAATATTTGGTAGCTCCACTAATGATTGCTTCTCTGCCTCAGCGAACCCATGGTTATCCCTCACGGAACCTTCTGTTGTGCTTGCGTCCTCTGTGTTGGAAATACTCAGTTCACACCTCAAGATTTCGGTCCCTAAGCCTGGTTTACTGTTCACCTTGTCATCTACTATACCCATACCTGGCAATGCACCCACCCACCCTATACCCTCGCTGACCACTACCCGGAAAACCTTTGGAGGAGAAGACCCTCTCAAATTCCCACGTGATGATGTCAGCAAAGACTTTGTCTGTCCGGAAGGTCGCCCTGATAAGCTCTTTCAACTATTGGTGCCTCTTGTCCTGAATTTTGGTACCATTACTAGGGACTGGGCTCCCAACGGGGCCCTTCTGCTGTTTCTGCTCCAGAACCCCCTGGTTCTTCACAGCCTTGGATTTCCAAGCCATTTCGCGTGGCGAGCCACGTACCAATAATTTCTCTACCACCACTTTCCTATCCTAAGTTTGTACTCGCCAATGAACTGCTGGTTTACAGATGCCCTGCTCGCCTAAAACAATTTAGGAATAACTCAATGTCTCCAAGACCAATGAGTGCCCACGAGTCTCTGGACCACAACTTTACTCTCCATCCTAGACAATTCCGGAACAATTCCAGGTCCCCTAACTCTAGGAGTGGTTATGATCGCCCTGAGGTCGATCCTGAAGGGGGGGGTACTGTAAGGAATCGGGGGCCACCTCCCTTGTGGTGTGACCCCTCCTTACCCACTACCAGTACTGCAGTGGCTGCTGCCCCGGCCCCCCGTCACCACCCATGCCGACGCCCAGTGCATACCTTGAACTCTGCCGTCGCCATCTTGGATTATGGCACTGGTGTTACAGATTCTCAGCTGTGCTCCACTACTTCCTGGTCTCTCAGCCACTCACGAGCAGCTCCTCGACACGCCTCCACCATGCCCCTCGTCCGGATTGGTCACTGTCGCTTTAAATATCCTGCTTTGGCTTCACTTCCTTGCCGAGCATAGATCCTTATGGGATGTTACCTGTGTTTCTGCCACAAGCCTTGTTCTTTCGTTACGTATCTCTGTTTTTGTTCCAGTTTGTTGTACTCGTCCAGTTTCCTCCAGGCCTGCTGCTGCTACGCTGAGTTCCTGAGTTCCTGGTTCTTACAGACCTGCTTCGTTTGCGCTGTAACACGGGGTTACTAGTGCTGCCTGGTGGTGTGCCTATTGCGGTCAGTCTTCCCTCTCCTAGACCGGAGCCATGGGTCGTGGACGCCACTCGCGTAAACCTCGTTCCCGACCTGCAGCGATTGCGCTGACGCAAAGGGACCAGCTTGATTTCCTGTTGCCGACTTCCTGTTTGAACTACGACTACCCGGATATCTCCTACCCTGACTCTGGCTTGCCCAACAACTATGCTGTTATCTCCAGTCCTGAACCCGGCCTGTTTGACTATGAACTGTGCACTCCGGACCAGTCTGCGCGGTATAAGGTCGGTGATTTCATAACCCAGCCTCAGCCCCGCGGTCTGGTCCCGGTTTGTGGCGAGCACAATCGTGACACTTTGCATCTCATCCCAGCCTCTGTCTAAAAGCTGTGTTTAAAACAGCATGCATTGGCTTGAGGATCTGCTTGTGTAATACAAGCTTGAGACAAAAGGTGGCACTGAGTGCTCATTTGCATGTCATTTCCCAGAATCCCTTGCTGCAGTGGAAGCGCTGTATGCTGGGCGATAATAGGGAAAGACAGGGTTGCAGACCTGTCTAAGACATGCAAATGAACATACAGTAATATTTACAGTTGCTTTATGCTTTACTGTGGAGGATTTTTGTCACTTTTTTTACCCACCATAACCTT
>WSYH01009496.1:0-25832 GCA_036426205.1 Ascaphus truei | reverse complement strand
GACTGGTTGGGCACAGAGAGCTTCTTTCAGGCTTCTAAAGGCCTGTTCGGTTTCGGGGGACCACTTTACCATAAGTGGTCCTCTTGCTTTTGTGAGGTCGGTTAGTGGGGTTGCCTTAGTCGCAAAATTGGGAATAAACCTTCTATAGTACCCAATTAACCCCAAAAAGGTCCTTACTTGTTTTTTTGTAACTGGCCTTGGCCAACCTTGTATCGCCTCCACTTTGAGTGTTTGGGGTTTGAGTAAACCTCTGCCAATAGAATACCCCAGATACTTGGCCTCCTCCAGACCAATGGTGCATTTAGCGGGGTTAGCAGTTAGTCCAGCAGACCGAACTGCGTCGAGCACAGCTTGGACCTTTGGAAGGTGGGATTGCCAATCTTCACTATGGATTACCACATCATCCAGGTAGGCAGCAGCATACCGAGCATGTGGTTTTAAAATTGTATCCATCATTCTTTGGAATGTGGCGGGAGCTCCATGTAAGCCAAAAGGCAGCACCCTATACTGAAAGAGGCCGTCTGGGGTTGAGAAGGCTGTCTTTTCTTTTGCCCTTTCTGTGAGGGGAACCTGCCAGTACCCTTTTGTTAGGTCTAGGGTTGTGAGATATCGGGCTTTGCCCAGTCTCTCTACAAGTTCATCTACCCTGGGCATAGGGTAAGTATCAAATTTTGACACCGCGTTTAGTTTCCGGTAGTCATTACAAAACCTTGTTGTACCATCTGGCTTTGGGACTAAGACTATAGGGCTGTTCCACCCACTTTGGGATTCCTCAATTACGCCTAGTTTTAGCATTTTTTTAACCTCTAAACTTATAGCCTCTCTTTTGGCCTCTGGGATTCAGTACGGTTTAAGGTTAACTCGGACCCCCGGTTCAGAGACTAGGTCATGTTCAATTACGCTAGTTCTACCTGGCTGTGTAGAGAAGATTTCTTTGTTTCTGCTCACTAAATTCTGAACCTCTTGTTTCTGATGAACAGACAGGGTTTCAGCTATGCTAACCTCTGGGTCAGTTTCTTGACTTTCTGACGGACCTGGGGTTACTAGGGTTGACAAGACTTCTCTATCTTTCCAGGGCTTGAGTAGGTTTATATGGTAAATTTGCTCAGGTTTCCTCCTACCTGGCTGTCTTACCTTATAATTTACTTCTCCCACTCTTTCCAAGACCTCATATGGCCCATGCCATTTAGCAAGGAATTTACTTTCCACGGTGGGAACCAGAACTAGTACCCTATCACCTGGAAAAAAAATTCTGACCCTAGCACCCTTATTATACGTATTCCTCTGTGCTTCTTGAGCTTTCTCCATGTGTTCCCTCACTATGGGTAGGACTGCAGCAATGCGGTCCTGCATCTGGGCAACATGCTCTATTACACTTCTGTAAGGGGTAACCTCGTGTTCCCAAGTCTCTTTGGCTATATCCAGTAAGCCCCTTGGGTGTCGGCCATACAATAGTTCAAACGGGGAGAAGCCTGTGGATGATTGGGGAACTTCCCTAATGGCAAATAACAGGTACGGTAACAAACAATCCCAGTTTTTCCCATCTTTATCGACCGCCCGCCGTAACATGCTCTTTAAGGTTTTATTGAACCTTTCCACTAAACCATCTGTTTGTGGATGATAGACTGAGGTTCTGAGATGCTTGATTTTTAGGAGTTTACATAACTCTTTTGTTACTTGGGACATAAACGGTGTTCCCTGGTCAGATAGAATCTCTTTAGGAATTCCAACCCGGGAAAACAGAACTACTAACTCTTTTGCTATGTTTTTGGCCGAGGTGCTACGTAGGGGAACTGCCTCCGGATATCGGGTGGCATAATCTAATATTACCAATATATGCTGATGTCCCCTAGCAGACTTTATTAGGGGTCCTACTAGATCCATAGCAATCCGGTCAAATGGTACCTCTATTATGGGAAGGGGTACCAATGGGCTGCGGTACGCCTTGAACGGGGCGGTGATCTGACATGCTGGGCATGAGGAACAATAATTCGTAATTTCTGCCAGAACCCCAGGCCAATAGAAGCTTCGGAGAACCTTTTCTTTTGTCTTTTCCACCCCTAGGTGTCCCCCCAATGGATGACTATGTGCGAGGTGTAACACTACATTACGGAATGTCCGTGGTACCAACAATTGTTTAGTTGTAACTGATTTTCTTTTATCAACCCGATATACTAGGTCGTTCTCTACCTCGAAGTAGGGGTAAGCAAGCGACCTATCTGGTTGGCCAAGAGTACTATTCAGGTCCCGTATATTTCGCCTTGCTACCTCTAATGTGGGGTCCTCCCACTGGGCCTTCTTAAAACTCCCAGGACTGACCTCTAGGTCAGCGAGGGTCTTATCCGGTTCTGGGGTGGTAAGTGTCTGATCAACATCCTGATTTGGGGTATTCCCTACCAAAGTAGTGATGGGGAAGGGAATTTTACAGCACTCCTCCTTTTCCCCCTTCTTATTTGGGCCCTCGTCAACTTCCATTTCTGAAAACGGGAAAGGATTTATTTCTTCTAATACTTCGTTATGGTCCGCTATTGAACTCTGGGCGCTATTCTGAGCGGGGGACCACATTTTTAGAAAATGGGGAAAGTCGGTCCCTATTAACACATCATGTGCCAGTTTGGGTACAATACCCACCTTGAAATCTAAAGAACCAAACTCTGTTTCAAAAAAAACATCAACAGTGGAATATTCATGATTATCCCCATGTATACAACAAATTGCCATTCTTTGTGAACTGTTTCCCTGTTTCTTCTTAATGGGCAAGAGGTATTCGGACACTAGTGTGACCATGCTCCCAGAGTCCAGAAGTGCCCGAACCCTCCTACCATTAACCTTTACAAATGCCCACAGATGGTTATTCAAGGGGTCCTCTGGGCTAGGGCGCATACATTGGGACAACAGCGAATAAGGTTCCACGCTGTTGCATTGCATGGGCTCATCATTTAGTGGGCAGATTTTTGCTGTGTGGCCCCTCTCATGACAATTTACACATTTAGGTACATAGTCTGTGTCCCACTTAGAGCCTTTTCCCGGCTCCCCATGTTGGCTATTGCCCTTAGTGTGCGAACCACTGTTGCTGGTGCTGCGTGAAGGTGGTCGCCGCTCTTCAGCTCCCCTTAACCCCGGTACCCTTTTACCGTCTCTGGAAGAGTCCTGGAACCTCGGGTAGTGGGGTTGCTCCACGACTGGGGGTTGCGGGTGCTCTCCTGCTGCATTGTACCTTTCTACGAGGGCCACAAGCTCATCCGCATTGTGGGGGTCACTCCGACTGACCCAATGGCGTAAGGCAGAGGGAAGTTTCCTCAAGAACTGGTCCATGACCAACCGTTCCACGATGTGGCTTGCTGAGTTGATCTCGGGTTGTAGCCACTTCCGGGCGAGGTGGATGAGGTCATACATCTGGCTTCGGGTGGCTTTATCCATCGTGAAGGACCATGCGTGAAACCTTTGGGCGCGAACAGCCGTGGTTACGCCGAGGCGGGCGAGGATCTCGAACTTCAATTTTGCATAGACGTTAGCTTCGGCTGGCTCTAGATCAAAGTAAGCCTTCTGGGGTTCGCCGCTTAGGAAGGGTGCGATTAGACCAGCCCACTCAGCTTCTGGCCATCCCTCTCTCTGTGCCGTGCGTTCAAACGTGAGAAGATAGGCTTCCACATCATCCGAGGGTCCCATCTTCTGAAGGTAGTGGCTTGCCCTGGTCATTTTCGGAACTGGGGCTGCCGCTGCCAGTGGAAGGTTACTGATAGTCCCCCTCAGGATCTCGAGTTCCTGCTGTAAGCCCTGAGCGAACCGCTGTTGCTCCTCTCTCAGCAAGCGGTTTGTCTCTTGCTGGTTTGCATTCGCCTGTTGCAGGGCTTCATTCGCGTCTTTCTGGACAGCGACATTGCGTACCAGCGCACTCACCACGTCTTCCATCTTGTTTGGAGAGAGAGAAAAAAAACTTTTTTTTTTTTTTTTTTTTTTTTTTTTTAAAGTTCTTTAACCCCCAGACCTTTTAGTGTTCTGCCCGCATTCTCCACCATATGTGACAAACAGCTTACTCCGGGGCTCCGCTGCTTGTCCGGGAGGGTTAGAACACGGTCTTTTGGGGTAGGTTAAATGAGGAGGCGTCACGTACTGTTCCTTTAAACAGGCTGTGCCTGGTTTATTCAGTCCCAGGCCCTGAGACTGCCACAGTGCATACAACAAAACACATCAAAACAAAAGCTGCTCACCTGAGCGATAACTTAACTTAGATTTCCCCAACTCAGGGTGGAAGTGGCTTTCCACTTTCCAACAACAAAACAAGGTACTTTTGCAGAGTTAGCCAAATGAACAGAACAATTGAACCTGTGTGGGGAAGGGGCTTCTCCCCACTGTGTTCAGCAGCCTTCCAGGCTCTGGAGAAGAGACAAGAGCAAACAGGAAATCAGTCTTACATACCTGATTTCTAATTAGCATGACAGGTGACAGAAATCCCTCAGTTCCAGCGCTTGCCCAAAACTGTGGGATGGAGTGCATGTATTATAAGGCTGCACTCCCAGGCCAGACAGGATAGAAACTGTTCAGTATCCTGGGAGCCCTATATATGGAATTTATTACCATCCCCTGGTTTCTGTCACAATATATATACAGTGTTCGACAAACCTATTCCCCCGCACACCCTGGGCGAGTGGATATGACCTTATGGCCACCCAAGCAGCGCACGTGTTTTTTTTTCATTTTCCCTGCTCGCGCTAAAAAACAAAAAAAAATTAATCCAGCAGCCTGATTGGCTGACATTACTTGGCGGGCTGCCAAGATTTTTTTTTCTATCCAGGCTAAGGCCACGAATGCGTAACCTCTTCCTGCTGCTTGAAGAGGTTAGTACTCCATTGCATCCCCCCTCCTGGTCCCCTCCCTGTCCTAGGAGTGTGCGTGCAGTCCTTGCTGCCTCCTGCCTGTGAGCTGAGAGGGGGGGGTCATCTGTGGTGTCGGCTTCTTCTGTAAACTTTCATGTGAGCTACCGTAGGTGGGGGGGGGGAGCTGCTGCTAATTATGCTCAACATTGTGTGTGTGCGTGTACGTGTAAAAAATAAGTGTATACAAGCGCTAGTGCAACAATAATGAACAAACAGGAAAAACAAAACCTGGGATACAGTCCTAGAGGGTAGGTAGTCCTGGAGCTGCCGTGGAGGTTTAATCTGGGATCTTCCAACCAGATGTACAAGATGTGGATGGAAAAACCTCTAATGGCGCTGAGGGTAAGAAGCTGGAACAGAAGTCTTGTGCTGAGGTGTCTTTTGAATGGCTCAGAGAGGGAGACAAGAGAAATACAAGCACCACTATGGTGTATTACCCTTTAGACAATATGAGACATATGCATGGAAATACGGAGCATTTATTAGTTAAAACAATTTTGAAAAACAATTGAAGTAAAACGTGAACTGTAAAATAAACAGTAGATGATCTTCTGTTAATAAACGAATTGAGGGCTTCCCAGCACTTGGGCCGAAAAAAGCCTTGCTGCTCCACCCGAGGTAAAACTGAAATCCTACTCACCGTCCTGGAGTAGGACATGTGCAATGGTACGGGGTCTTTAACCAGGGCTGGCCGTCTGCTGTGTGGTGCTGGACGTCTGCTGGAAGCGTGCGGGGAGGTTTCGGGAGTGCTCGTGTTCTCAAACAAACAGAGTGGATTTCGCGCGTCTCCTCCGCTGACGTCACTGCCGGATTGGCTCAGCTACGGTGTCCCTGGATGGCCACAATACCTTCCTACGTGTTTCGAAACACTCGGTCACGTGTTTCTTCATCAGGGAATGAATGCTACACGGGTTGGGCTTCCTTATATACCCCCAATGTTCTAATTGGACAATGGGAACTCCCAGAGGGCGGTCCAAAGGGTAATGAGTCCATAAACACTTGCCTTGGTCACATCATTAGTGCAAGGGAATGTAGAGACACTTGATGATTAGGCTATTAGGCAATTAATACAAAGGTAATTGTCCTGCAGAAAAAATATACAACATGATAGAATGACAGATACAAATAACTCACACTAATTAACGATTGGTACTTGTGCTGATAATTCCTGAGACCATAAGGGATTACTAAACCCTATAAAAACCCAATATAATTTGCTAAGGGATATGGGTGATAAGTATATGGATATTAACCAGGGTGTCAGTGTGAATACAGCACATTAACCAAGGCTATACATGTGTGTAATACAGTGCAATCTTTGAATATAAAAATGCAGATGCGTTAACAATTGCTAATATGATGTTACCAACAATTTGTCTGCATTAAGGAGTCTACAACAAAGTGGATCAAATAAACATATTTCTATCCAAAATAGTTATTCAATTAAATACCATTTTGACAATTGTATAGTGTATACTGACAATTATACAGTTTGATCCAATAATTTTATCTATTAATTGTGATTCTTTGTTTGTTTCATAATGGCCAGAAAAATGACATATTGGATGTAATAGACATCAAATATTGTCATTTATAAAACAATACATATGTATTGGACCTATAAACACAGTCCTGTTTGGAAAATGGTCAAAGTGGAGAGGCACATCTCACACGGACAGGGAGGAATATCCAGAATCAAGTGGAACAAGAAATTTTATATGTGCGATAATGTGCTGAATACTGATAGTGCATCTATTTGGTTAGTAGTGAATGCTAAATAAAATATTAAATATTAAAAGTGGGACGATATTAAATACTTGAATATGTGATAAAATATTAAATTAAATTAAAGTAATTTAGTGTACTAACTTAGATTGTGTATTACTAGTGATATTCTTAGTGATTAAGTGATTATTAAGTGATGCTAGCTAGGCGCCTCCACATTGGTTGTAGTGTCGGCGGACAAGAACTGACAACCTTACCATGTATTTTGTAAATAGTAAAGTGGATGTATAAATGTGAAATTATTTAAGAAATGATGTCAGATCGAATTCCACATTCAGTCCAAGAGGGCTGAGAGTTTTCAATTCAAATATCCAATAGGATTCTCTCCTGGAAATGATGTTAATTTTATCTCCCCCTCTTTGGCTGAATGTGGGACATTCAATCGCATGGCATTTTAGTCCCATTGGGCTCTGTGCATGTTTGAGTTTGAAGTGGAGAGACACATTGTGGGCCTCAAAGCCTCTCCTGATGTTGTAAATGTATCTATTTGCTAGAATGCCCGTGTGGCTTACAATATGTGGGCCGCACGAGCAGAACATTGCAGAGAAGACTAGGAGAACACTAGGAGGATACTGACACTTGGGCAGGGCCAATACCTTTTCCTGTAGTGGAGACACCTGTACTTTACTGGTCCACAGAGCCTCACTCTGTTTTAATTCTGTAACCTTTTTCTCCGACTTAATCTTTTCAGACACCAAGGTTGTAACCACAGACGGTAAAGTCTTTGCATACTCTCTCTCCCTGATGTACTGTAATCTAATTTCTCAGTCTTTCAAGCTCTTCCACGTATGGGCTTTTCTGTAAGTTGAATTCATCCATGAGAGATCACTGTTTCTTGAGTGCATTCTGCAATTCTCCTCTCAGGGTCTTTATCGCTTCACTATGCTTTCTCTGAGCTTGCTTCCATGTATCCTTCATTATATTGTGAATTTCTTCGCTAGGGCCGCAGCTGCTTGCCTCAGTTTCTGGACCTTCTTGTGCTCCCTCTTGTACCGAGTCACCTGGCCTCCAAGCTTGGCCTCTAGCAATGCTCTGGTGATGCTCAGAGTATCCTTCAGTTTCTCATGCTGCTGTGCAGGGACACACTGGGTAATCAGACGTTCCTGCAGCACTTGTACTTCTTTAGCAGCCTGCATATGTTCTTCCTGCAGAGTTTGCTGCTTCTCGTCGGCATTCTGGAGACCTGAAGCTTCTTCTGAGAGACTTTGAGATACATATTAAGACTGAGGATAGCTTTTTGAGAGATGTTCAGCTCCTCAGTGAGACTGTGAAGGTCCTTTTAATAGACTTCCAGTTCTGTGCGTCAACTGCTGATCTCTTGGTGTGAGGCATCCAGTGCGATGCGGAGAGTATGAACCTCATTCTGAGAGACTTCCGCCTCTCTATGGCAATTGCGAACCTATGGCTGAGAGACTGTAATCTCTTTCAGTGCCTCCTCATACTTCTTTTTCAGATTAGCAATCATTTTATCAGATTGGCTCTGCTTTTCATCCATGGCGGTAATTGTAGTGCTTGCTGTATCTAGATCTGTCCTTATATCCTCCAATTTGGTCCGGGATTCAGAGTAAATTGTGAGAACAATCTTCTGTAGCTCAGCATTAGCTTCCTTCTGCAGTTTCAATTGTTTACGAAGCAGATCACATTCATACCTGGCATTTTGTAGGGCATCTTCAGGGCTGGTCAAGGGATCATCACTCATTGGTTCTGGCTCTGCTTCCCTGATATAATTTGAGGGTTTTTCACTGTCAGCACCAGACAGACACTTCTTTGGAGTACACAACTGGATATTCGGTCACGGGACGAATTCTCCATTTCCTCTAGGCTGAAGGGCATCTCAGCCCCCATTTTCCTCCGCAGGATCTGTATATGTGTCTGATCCTTCCATGGTAATTGGAGAACCTCTTTCCTTTTTCTGCCTTTTTGCTTCAGACAACTCCGTTCCATCAGGGTTACAGGGTATTCTTCCAGGTTTTAAAATTCAGCACTTTCACAGCATCCACCATGCTTTTCTTGCAATTGCATTAGCTGGCAGGAATTTTCGGAGTCATAGGGACCTGTTTGTTTGGTGCGTACCGAGTTTACGCACCTCCACAGCCCTAGGGGTGTTTTGTGGGTGCGTCTCGTTTTGGGTCCCCATAAGAGATATCCTCATCCTCATAGGACTGGAAGGGCCACTTTTCCATGGGTAGGGTTCATTAAAGGAACGCCGCATCGTATCCTCCATTTTGGTGTTATCAGGTATATTGTTTCTTCCTGATCTCAGGAGGTCAGAAAACAGATCTTGCAGCTGTTTTCACTATATTCGCTAGAACCCCATATGGTAGTCCTATAGGTGGGCAGACTTTGCTTGTATAGTTTGTAGCTCTCACAGGCGTCTCAATAAACTTTTTCTTCTTCTTTTCTTTGATATGTTTTAAAATATCAGCAGTGCTGTGCACACATTCTTTCTCATCAGTGATTCTGGATGTGCACTTGCTAAGAAAAACTCCTGTATTTTTCTTGTGACCACAGTGCATTGGTTGCTGCTGCAGTTCCTTGTCTCATTGAAAAAAATATTCCTCTAGCTGCAGCCCTTTTCCAAGGGCCACATAGGCCTCCTCCTCAACATCAGAATATGGTCTAAAGGGACACTGCTCTGTGTGGCTGGGCTCTTTAAGCAGGAACACATTTTCTTCCCCGTTCTTGAAGAGTCTGTATTTAACTTCAGCAGGGCAGCCATTTTAAATTCCCATGGGGTTTTTTTTCTTTCACAAGTGGTGTGGTAGACTATGGTCACAGCATCAGTACATTGATTGGGTCACCGTCTGTCGCAGTCCTCCCAGTCCAATTGTGGCTTTCTCCAGTGCAGTGTAGTTTTCCTGCCTGGATGTGTAGCCCTTTAATTCTGGTCACTGCTGCATGTGATTCTTTGTTTTGTTGCTCAGGCTGTTTGCTCGAACTTAAGCAGGCAAAAGAACAAAAATAATTCACAGGCAGTCTCCATGGCCCCTTTAAACTTCAAGGCCACCTCTCATCCTTACTTCTAACACAATATGTAAAAGATGTGTGCAGAGGTACATTTAATGGAGACCGTTTTAAGGTGAAACTAAAATGAGGCTTTATTGCGCCTGTTCCTTTAACACGGTAAAATCATTCAAAATAAACAAAATAAAGGCCTACTCCGCTTTGGAGAAAATCTACACCTTTATTCCGTCCCTCTCTAACCGGGTGGGTAGCTAAGCTAGTTAACACCCCCAAACATATATACAGATAAACAAGAGTCCAAGAAGAAAGTATCTTATCTGTTTGTTGTAGCTGTAGGGGAAAGCCTCTCTGCTCTCCTGGGTCAGCACCCTTGTGTGCTATGGCAGTGTCTGTGTCCAGGTATAGAGGTCTGGTCCCCTTGTCTTCCTATCACCATACAGTCCTTCTGCAGCTCAAGACATCTGTTCCTCTTTTCAGCCGTAGTTGGGGGCTAAGGAAAATCTTCAGTCTTTCTTTTCCTTGGTCAGCTCCCTTGCGAGCTAAGGAATCTCTGCAATCTTTCTTTTCCTTGCTCAGCTCCCCTGTGAACTAAGGAATCTCTTTCCTGTTTCTCAGAACAGGCTTTTCTGATAGTCCAAATCAGCCAGGTGGAGTCTGGTTGATTGCTGGGGTGCAATTAATCAGCACACTGCTGGATTAGAGACAAGTTTTTTTTCCAACAGTGATAAGTCCCTGCTACAAAGAGATATTTCACTTTATTCATAGATCAACTGATATCTATTGATCAATAATATATTGCTTTTATACAGTTACACTAAGATATTTTTAGCGTGCTTTTAGTTTTGTGTTTGTATGTAACATTTTAAGAAGATTCTGCATTAGTGTAAACGTTTTTATTAATTGCTGCATATGCTTATTCATTATTGATAAATGAAGAAGAAATGCTTATTCCAGCAGATGGAGTGAAACAAACAGAAATGCACACAATCTGAGACTCAGTTGGCATTTCCCAGTAGAATGTGATATAGTCTGAAAATCAATAAATTACTAACATTATAAATTTAGGCTAAAGTCATCTGATTGTCACAGTCAGATAATATGCTTACCTTGCAGCACTATGAGTCATCACCGTCTGTCTGCATATATCCCAGCAGATGAGAACACTGAGCATCAGTCAAGTAGATGTTACACATCTCCCTTAGGCTTGCAAATCCCCTAGTTTATGATTACCTCAAAGTGATATAAATCAAAGAGAAGGATACACCAAGTTTATGGAAAGCTATTCATTTGACAGGAAAAGCAGGAGTGAAAATTGTCCTTCTAGCACCTGTTAATACAGAAAGCTAAAAACATAGGCCTTAAAAAAAAATATATATATATATATATATATATATTTACTGAAATAAACATTAAAAACGTTAGAAAAAGGAGATAAATGAAAAGGTAAAAGATAAACAAAAACATCTCTTCACACATTTCTGTTTTTTTTTCTGAAGACTGCCTTGGTCACTATTTCACTATTTTCCCTTAATCGGATTGTACCTGTATTTGTCAAAACATTTTGACTCAATAAAGCCTAAATGTTTAAATGTTTTCGTTAGATTAATAACTATCTACACATGTATGCATCTGTATTTAAATTGCACACATTATATTTATGTAAAATGTCTACGTTATGGCTACACTAGCCATTTGATGATCAGATACAGATGTAACCCATGTCTGCGGCGGGGTGAGCTATTAAAGCTTCAAGAGCAATTTGTCTGCTGCTCGGCTATGGTCAGCCGGCATAATTATTTGTACAGTAATTTATGTTATTCAGTTCAATATATGTGTCTGGCAGGTGATGCACTGAATATCTTTGCCTAAGATACTCAGCAGCCATAAGGGAGCGTCAAATTGCAAATAAATCCCAGGGTTTTACATGTGGCGTTTTGGGGCACCGAGAACAGTAAGTCTTGCTATATCTATAGAATAGACTTTATTTATTGCACGCAGTATTGCAAATGGCGTTGTATCTTGCCCTTGTACGCAAAGCACTTCATAAGTGTTTTAATACACAATGCAATGCAGAAATGTTTCGCATTAAATACTGCATTTCTTTGTTTAATGTGACCTTGTACTTTTCATCAGAAAACTTTTGACCTTGTTACTGCAGTTACAAAGGAGGGAGAGGGTGATACATTACCCTTTTTCACATATACATGCACATACATACATACATAGACATAAAAAATCAAAAATAAGCAAACAATGAAAACAAATAATACAATTAAAGCTCAAACAAAACTAAATTGGCTTCTATGGGATTAGGGGAGGACATAGGCATATATATTTATCTAAAAATATATGAATATGAAAATAATACTAGCATTGACCTTAACCCCAGGGTATTAGGAATCCAATTTTTATAATAGTGGGATGAACTAGGTTTCTTTACAACTTCCCTCCAGATCATTTTTCAGCGTCTATCCCCCACTTCCTTTAAATTAAATCCATGTGTGGATTAATTATTGTTGGTTAGGCACATTTTCATAGTACACCTCCTAGCTGAACATACAGTAGCTATTGATCTATTTGTCTGAGTTGTCAGTTTAGTAATGGAGGGGGAGCTAGATCTAATCCAACAATCCATAATACACTTTTTTTTGTCAATGGAGGACCAGATCTATCAAGGCTTGGCCTGGATTTGTGCATGTAAACCAATGAGTTTTTCATTCACATCATTTTTATTTCTACCAGAGGAAGCGGTGGGAACCAAACCATGTTTGCCCCTTTCAGAGGGTAATCCTTGCTGAGGGTGGTCCCTTTGGGAAGTAATAGTTATGTATAAATGTGGGGAAACAGCAGTTGTCATTTCCCCTGCATCCACAACTGTTTGCTGCTTTCGATCAAACTTTGTAGCTCACCAGACAAAAAGTAGGATAGAAAATGACTTTTGAGAGAGAGAAAGTTTTATTTTATTGGAGACCACAGATACAGTACTTACAGTATATAACTGCTCCTTTGTATACATACTGCATATTCAAAGGATTGAAATAATTGTAACATTTGAGCAAACTTGTGAAATTTTGCACATCTCTAAGTTTTGGGTATTGTAGAAGCACTTGACGATAGAGACAGGCCATGGCTGGGCCCAGCACATTGGCAGGGTTGGGGGTTTTTTTTGTATTAGTTTGTCTTACCAACCTGTTATTTGTCAATAGAACTGCTGCCAATTGTGCCTCCAATCCTAGATACTTTGTTTTCTTTGTGGAGATGGAAGCATACTATTTGGGGTGAAATGGGGGATTGCTGGAAGGCTACATGGTCCAGAGGAGTTATACAGGAAATATGACGAATAATGTAAAAACAAGAATGGTATTGACCCATATAGTATATTGTCTGCTACGAATACAACTCTGCAGCATATACTTGCTGTGTATTTGATTATCAATATGACTGGCGGCAACAGGGATACCTTTTAAAGGAAATCTGTTGTTAAGCCATACAGTTCTATTAATATTTAATATTAGCAAAAACCTGTTTTATCTTTTCTGCTTATGTGTACTGTACATGTAACTCCTTGTTGTAGCAGTCTCCAAAAGGAGATTCCTTCAGGCGATATACTGTACTCATTTTATATATCCAAATTAACATCTGCTTTCTTTTTCTTAACAGAAGTGAACAGCACTCCTACTGCAGGCTTCACAAAAAGTCGACAGCCTTTTTTTGTATTTGGAATAAACCGTGTTTACTGTATACATACATTGACATTTTTTTTCATGTACTGTAAAGCATATAAAAAGAAAAATTATTGTTTTTTCCACAGAAATTTCAAATAAAAAAACTAAATGTTGTGTGATTTTAATAAAGATCATTCTCCCCTACTATTAAAGTATTACTATCTTCCTCGATTAAAAAATAACTAATAATTATTTAAATAGTGGTGTGAGTTTACAACCCTTGTTCTATTGCTGTACATGTCCAATAGGGTAGTTACTTACACTGTAGGGGTTAACAACCAGTTATATTATTTTTGGACTCATTACAGTACGTTTTGCTAGGGGCCATGTACCCAATATGAGAGGATTGGTGGGGTGGGGCTGAGGTCTTACTTACATTAAACATAAAGTTGCAGGATTATACAGTATGTAATAAAAGCACACATCATTGTTTTTTTTCACACAATGCTCCCTTATACTGTAGTTTGTCTGTGGCACCCCTGGGTTACTTGGCACCTTGGTTGGAAAACACTGATGTACAGATGTAGAAAAACTTACTGTCCTCTGCATCGTGGACAAAAACATGACAAAGTCTGCAGTGCCAGGGACAGTGTCTGCCGTGATGGAGCTACAGGGGGGTGCATAATCCTGAATGGGCCCCCTGCAGCAGTAGTGACCACCATGGTCACGTGACTGTGAGTTGTAATGGCACTGAAGACATTATGCTTTGCTACATCTGTAGTGTAATACTAGCAACATATGTTAACATATTTAGTACTATCTGCACTGTAATTACCTGTGGCATAACATTTCTAAAGGTTTGGTAGACAAAAGAGCACACAACAGCTTCAGTCTCTTAGTTGACCCGCTCCCACCTAAACAAAGTAGCTGGCGGAAGGATGGGATCCCCCTTGGAACATCCCTGGACTATAGGTGTCTGCCCCTCCCCAGAGAAAGCACTGAAAATTCACTAAAATGTTGCAAACTCAATTGATTCATTAAAAAAAAAAAAAAAAAAAACACTTGTTTTTATGTGACATGCATACTGTGTTGTTTGTGCATTCCAGGGAGATGCACAGTGTGCTTTACGTACTGCACCTACTATAAGTGTTATAGTACAGCGGTGCGCAAAGTGGGGTGTGCACCTCTCAGGTGGGGTACTGGATTTGTCTGATGGGCATGGGCAGTTGCAGAGGACCCGCGCTCTTCCAAGATGCATTTAAATTAAATGCTGGGGGATTGCGTGATGCCCCTGCAACTCTAAACTTACTTGGACTCTGCCGGCATCACTCGTGTCCATGGCAACGCAGCGTCAAATGAAGCCACGGGGTCATGTGACGTCACATGCGTCAAATGACACTTTGAGTCACATGACGGGACGTCACACGACCCCGCGGCATCATTTGACGCTGCGTGAGGTAAGGGGGGGGGCGCAAAACTGAGAGGAGCAGGCAGGGGGGTCGCAGCAAAAAAAGTTTGTGCGCCCCTGTTATAGTACAGTACATCACAAAAATCATATACTGTACTGTACAGTATGTGTGTCACGACTAGTTGGACAGTTGCCTACACATTTAAAAGATTTCTTTTTCTTGACTTTTCTAATTAGCATAAACCAAAACACCCTACAACTCAATCCTCATTATCCATCATGCATATTCTAAAATAAAAGATCCACTTTAAAGCCATTAAAACACTATTAATTATGGTAAATGTCTTAGAAACATTAACTTGGCTTATAATTGTTTTGTGTGGGGGAGGGAAGACAGCTCTTGTATGTGTGACACATTAATCAGCATTAATTAGTGAACTCATTGCTTTAATGACACCATTTGACTTTGCCTAACAATGTTACATAGTGGATGAAGTTGATAAAAGACAAATGTCCATCAAGTTAAATCTACTGTATGTTGACTCAGAAAGTGGGATATTCGTTCAAATAAAGGGGTGCTGTAACAGGGTAGATTTCATGTCACATAATTATGCAAGGGGAAACAGACTTCCAGAGCCTGAAATAGCACTGAACAGGTTAAGGCCTTTGTTAATTGACCTGCTCAGCTTCCTCAATAAAGGCCTTAAAAAAAAATCCTGCATTAGTCACTGCAGGGATCTCTCTGCAGCAGGAAGTTTACTACACCAGGACCATGTAAAATGGACCAGACGCCAAAGTTTTCAGACACGCTTGATCACTGTGGAGTATACCCTGCCCTTGGACTTTCCAATGCTTATCCCGGCCAGGAGGAAGCAGGGAACCCGACAGTAAACTTTACCCCACACTGAATTTATGTTATTGTTAGTAAGGGGCTTAGCCCTCCAACACACCAATAGGGACTAAATTATTGTTCTAGTCAGTGCTCCACACGGAGCTAGGTATTTTTCTTTTGACGGCTCCTTTTTGACTACTGAAACATTAGCTGTATTTTTGTTGTTAAAAATCTTGGCTAATAAAAGCCTATATGATTTTCCCTTAAAAATCGTCTCCTCCTTTAAAACCAATACTGTATGTCAGTTGTGGGATGAGAGGTGGCCCCTGGATTACAATGGGGCTGCGGAGACCGTCAGGAATTAAAAAAAAATGCTCTTTTGCAGTAGTTTCTGCAACAGCTTGCACAACAGGAGTAAGATGGAGAAAACACATGCAGAGGTGACCAGAATAAAGAGCTATAAATCCAGGCAGAAAATGAAGCATTAACCCCTGAAGAAGCCACTTAGGTGAAACGTATAGGGCGACTGCACAGGAAAAAGGCACAATAAGACGTTCCGTGATAGCTCCGTGAGAGAAGTGTGAGGCTCAGAGAGCCACGCCGCTCTCTGCGTGCTCCCCGCTCACCTCCTCTTGTGGCTGGCGCTACCTCAAGGCAAGCACCCACCTCCGCTGACTCCTATCTCTCCGCCGGTTCCTCCACCGGTCATCCTGCCACAGGCGCGCGTGCACCGCTCCAGCCTTTTGAGACCGTCTCCTCGTGCCGATATGCAGCACGCGCGCACGGACGCCACACGCAGCACACACAGACTTCCTCTCATACAACTCACCCGAGCCGTGCTCATTTCCTCCTATCACAGCTCTCACCTCCACACTGCATCTTTTCCATTAGACGCTCCCACCTACTTATGCTCAGCTGTGCCACTGGCACTTTGGCTGAGCATAGTTCCAGTTGCGTTGCATTTACCTCTTCTCTGCCTCTACAGTCTTGCCTTGTCTTGCTCCTGATCTTCCTTTGTACCGACTCGGCTTCCCTTGACCATTTCGCTCTCTCAAAACCTGACCTCGGCAAATGGACTACGATGATTCTGCTCTCTCCAAACCAAGACACAGCTAATAGTACCTGCGACGTTCCGTACTTCTCCTCCTTTGACCCCGGCAAGTATATCGACCATCCGCACCTCTCCAACCCTGACCGGCTACCCCAACAAACTCTACACTCTAGACGCGCCCCCGTGGCTGTGGGTGGCGTAATATCCATTCCCACCTCAGCACCTTGGTCCCGCCTTGTTTGTGGTGAGCACAGCATGACAGTATGCTCAGCCCCACAAACATGGACCCCGCTGCGGAGGAGAGAACCCTGACCTCTCACGCCAATATGTTCTCTGGACTAGAGAGATACCTGGAGCAAAATGACAGTCGGATGGACCTGCTACAGCAGAGCCTCCATTCCCTCACTGTCCAGGCGCTGCCACCCCGGTTCCCACCATGATTTCTACAGAACCCCATCTTCCGACGCCTAACCGTTACGCAGGAGACCCCTATGGGTGTAGAGGTTTCCTAAACCAATGTTTTATTCAATTTGAGATCACCCCTTCATTTTGTTGCTCCAAGATGGAGGCCTACATCATATAATTTCTTTCAGACAACACCTTGGCTTGGACTTCCCCCATCGGGAAGCAGAGGTCGGACCTCACACAGGACATCAGCCTCTTCGCCAGGGAGTTCCATAGGGTCTTTCACACTCCAGGACGTAAGATGACTGCTGCCTCCTCCTTATTCCATATCTCACATGGTGACCAATCAGTCGCCAGATATGCTATTGTGTCCGAGACGGGATGGAACAACGAGGCCTTATTGTCTGCCGTCTTGCAAAGGAGCACAGCGAACAGAAAAATGGAAGTGGGGGCTACGATGTCAAAAATAGGTTAAAATAATTTATTGAAACAGTGCACACATGATATGAGGCAGGTGAACACCTTTGTCTATACTGCGGCAACTCCTGCATCAAGTGCTCCTGTGTCCCCATAAGCCGGGAAATGCCAACTCCCAATGTGATCCTGGAGAGTCTTGCTGGGAACATTGTCCATCTCCCCTATAACCAAAGCGAACCTCCCAACCCGGATTATTATACCAGTTGCCCTTACCGGGGAGAATTTTCATGTCACTGCTATGGCCTTTGTGGATTCCGGAACGGGAGGAAACTTTATTGATCAGGCCCTTGCAGAACGGAATAACATTCCACTCACCCGCAAGAAGACACCGGTGGGCTTGGAGGCCATCGACGGACGAGCGTTACAGCCAGCTTTTATTTCCCTACAGACCATCCCCTTCCGCTTACAGATGGGGGAGGACCATAAGGAGGAGATTCATCTTGACGTGATCCACACTCCTACGGTCTAGGTGATTCTCGGTCTCCCGTTGCCCCAACGCCACAATCCTCGCTTGGATTGGATCAATACTGAGCCTATCCAGTGGAACACCCATTGCATGGAATCTTGTCTTAAGCCAGTTCACAAGGTTGGTGGTTTGTGCACGTCCAGGAAGCAGGCAAAATTTCTGCCAGAGGTATATGAAGAATATCGGGATGTCTTCGATAAAGTACGGTCTGAAGTTCTACCTCCACACATTTGACTGTCCGATCTTACCCATTCTCCCTTCCGGAGACCAAGACTATGAATGACTACATCTGGGAGATCCTAGAAAGGGAATTTATTCGGAAATCCTCTTCCCCTGCTGGAGCCGGATTATTTTTCGTCAAAAAGAAAGATGGGGCTCTCCGACCGTGCATTGATTATAGGGGCCTCAACAAGATTACCCTAAAGAATCACTACCTGTTACCCTTGATCACTGAATTCTTAGACTGTCTACAGGGGTCAAATATCTTCACTTAAATTGGACTTGCGGGGTGCCTATAATTCGGTGATAATACACCAAGGCGATGAATGGAAGACGGCATTCAATACTCGTGATGGTCATTATGAATATCTAGTCATGCCCTTTGAACTTTGCAATACCCCGGATGTCTTTCAAGACTTCATCAACGAAATATTCTGGGACATCCTCAACAAATTTCTCGTCTATCTGGATGACATTTTGATATTTTCCAAGTCTACCCCGGAACACGTCAGCCACGTTAAACAGGTACTATTATGCCTTCGAGATAATTACTTATTTGCCAAATTGGAGAAATGCCAATTCCATCAAACCTCCATGGCATTCTTAGGATATATAATTTCCAATTTCGGCTTTTCGATGGATCCAGCTAAACTCAAGGCTATCCTAGACTGGCACCGTCCGACCACCGTCTAGGGCATCCAGCGTTTCTTGGGCTTCGCAAAATATTATCGCAGATTTATCCGAGTTTTTTCTTCTACTGTAGCTCCCATCACGGCCTTAACCAAGAAAGGCGCAGATTCCACCTCAAGTTCCCCAGCTGCCATCTCAGCCTTTGACCATCTGAAGAAAGCCTTTGTGTCTGCTCCCATCCTCATCCACCCAGACCCCAAATTACCCTTTACCCTGGAGGTGGACGCATCAGACGTCAGGGCCGGGACCATCCTGTCTCAAAGAAAATCACCATTGGCAAGACTATATCCATGTGCATTTTTTTCGAAATTTGTTTTTTCAGTTGAGCGAAATTATGATGTGGAGAACTGGATTGGCAATCAAGCTTGCGCTCGAGGAATGGAGACACCTCTTGGAGGGCACGGAAAATCCCATCACCATGTTAATCGACCATAAGAACCTCCTTTACTTAGAACGCGCTTGTTGCCTAGGCGCTCGACAGGTGCGCTGGTCGCTCTTCTTCCCCCGCTTCAACTACATCATCTCCTTTGTTCCTGGGTCTAAGAACCTCAAGGCAGACGAGCTCTCACAACAGTTCCTCGCTGAGAATAAATCCGAAGATTTACTGGAGAAAGTGCTATAAGTGTATAAATATATTATCTCTGCCAACTCCTTTGATGTTATGGATGAGATCCGGCTGGATCAATCCATGTCCCAGAGGGCCTCAAAGTCCCAAGGGCTGCCTCTTCACAGCACCTCTATACCAAAAGGGGTCCTTGAGTGACGTCATGCTTCTAAATCCTCTAGACACCCAGGCTTTCGTAGGACCATTGACCTCGCACAGAGAACCTTTTGGTGGCCAGGTTTGCGGGCAGACATGAAAGAGTTCGTCCAAGCATGTGTTATGTGTGCCCATAACAAAACGCCACGAAGCAGACCCCTGGGACTCCTACTGCCACTCCCGATTCTGGACCATCATTGGAACCATTTGTCTATGGACTTTATAGTAGATCTACCTCCTTTCAAAGGGATGAACACTATTCTCGTCATCGTCGATCACTTTTCTAAAAAGACACATTTTATCCTATTAAAGGGACTTCCTAACTCCCCAATCTCGCAGATATCTTTGTTCAGGAGATCTTTCGCCAATACGGGGTCCCTCGCACCATCGTCTCCGCCCGGGGATCACAATTTATTTCAAGATTCTGGTGTTTGTTCTCTCAAATGTTGGACAATTCCTTACACTTTTCATCTGGGTAACATCCACAAACAAACGGTCAGGCGGAGAGAACGAATCATACTCTGGAGCAGTATCTGCTCTGTTTCATTTCCGACTCCCAGGAATAACTGGGCGGACCTTCTGCCCTGGGCCAAATTTGCTCATTTCTCTTCGCAATGAGTCTACCCAGGAGTCACCATTTTTTATTATTTATGGATTCCACCATTCCCGACTGCCATTGGCCTCTTCTTCCTCTGAGGTACCATCTGTGGATAATCGAATTTTCCTCCTTCAGGACTTATGGGAAAAGATACAGGAGAATCTGAGAGTCCAACTAAGAGGCAAAAGATCCAAGCAGACCATCACCGCCGCACAATCCAGGAATTCAGCTCAGGAGACAGGGTATGGTTTTCCTCTAAAAACATACACCGCAAGGTGGCCACACCCAAGCTCGCACCCAGATTCCTCGGTCCGTATCCTGTGATACAAAGGATCAACCCGTGGCATACAGACTGCGTCTTCCACCCTCAATGAAGGTTCCCTCAGTCTTCCATGTCTTACTGCTTAAACATGCGTTCCAGAGCCCCCACTTCCCTGATACCACCTCACCACTTCCTCCCCTACTCATACAAGGGCAGCAGGAGTACGAGGGCCAGACTATTGTGGATTCCAGGATCTCCAAAAGGGCGGTGCAATACTTGGTCCACTGGAAGGGCTTTGGACCAGAAGAACGGTTTTGGATTCTTCACTCTCAGCTCTATGCCCCCAGGGGAGGGGAGGTACTGTGAGTCTCAGGGAGCAACACCGCTCTCAGTTCTCTCCCCGCTAACCTCTTCTGGTGGCCGGCGCTCCCTCAAGGCCCACTCCCACCTCCGCTGGTCATCTTGCACAGGCGCGCACGCACCTACTCCAGCCTTATGAGACAGGCTGTGCTCAAAGCTGTGAAGAGGTGAAGGTCATCAGGAAGCGCAAGGTCATGTAAAAACAGAAGAAAATTCCCTGATGGTGCAGTATTGTTATTGATATGTGATTAATATCAAGATGCAGTGTGCTAAATACTCCCTAGTGTAGAGTAATCCTATTAGAACATGTCAGCCATACACTCCTGAAGAAACCGCAATACGGAGAAACGCGTAGAGTGAGGCTGATGAGAAAACTCCCACAGGATCGGAGTCCCCCAGAGCAGATGACGTCACTTCCGGTTTCCGGTTTGGGTGAGACGCACCGGTGACACGCACGCCCGCCGAGGCAGAGGGGGACTGAGAGAGCAGCTCATTCATTGCTGAGATCCAACCTGTGTGATCTAAACGCTTATTACCTTTTTAAACCATGTGAGTGTATTGCACATATACTTACTTTTAAAGAGATTTTGTACAGTCTGCACTATGTCCGTTTTATTATTCACTTAAGGTCTCCAGCACTT
Source organism: Ascaphus truei (assembly GCA_036426205.1). Taxonomy (NCBI): domain Eukaryota; kingdom Metazoa; phylum Chordata; class Amphibia; order Anura; family Ascaphidae; genus Ascaphus; species Ascaphus truei. The sequence continues at coordinate 4,372 of WSYH01009496.1, read as the reverse complement.
ACCATTCCACTTACCTGTCTGACGGTCCAACGGGCTGCCACACATAAAGAAACCTTTATGGGAACACTGCTCACTCTACACTTGTGAGTATTTAGCACACTGCATCTTGATATTAATCACATATCAATCACAATACTGCACCATCAGGGAATTTTCTTCTGTTTTTACATGACCTTGCGCTTCCTGATGACCTTCACCTCTTCACTGTCCACGGGATCGAGAGAACGACCCCACTCTGGGTTAAGCAGCATTAATTCATGTTTGTATTAAGTATCACATTTTACCACATTTGTTTATATAATTTTGGAGCGCCACTTTTTGATATATTTGTTTTTCACTTGTGCTCAAAGCTGTGACCATGCAGCAAGCTTAAGCCTATAGGGAACCATGTTAAAAATGGTTTTTGAAGCAAAAAGTGGCACTGAGTGCTCATTTGCATGTCATTTCCCAGAATCCCTTGCTGCAGTGGAAGTGCTGTATGCTGGGTGATAATGGTGAAAGGTGGGGTTGCATACCTGCCTAAGAGATGCAGATGAGCATACCGTTGTATTTGCATATATATATATATATATAAAATGGAAAAAAAATATAGGACACTTTCAGTGTGAGATGGGTAGGCAGATTAATGGAGATAAGGAAAAAGCAGTGGTATTAAACAAATTCTTTGCCTCTGTGTTTACCAGGGAAGAATCAAGTTCAATAGTAGCGCCACAGGAGGAAGCCACAACCTCCATATTAATGAACAATTGGTTAACTGAGGAAGAAGTTCATAAGCGACTTGAAAAAATTAAAGTAAATAAGGCACCTGGCCCCGATGGCATACATCCAAGAGTTCTCAAGGAGTTAAGCTCAGAAATAGCAAAACCATTATATTTAATATTCAAGGACTCCATTTCCACAGGTTCAGTACCACAAGATTGGCGTAAAGCAGATGTGGTGCCTATATTTAAAAAGGGAGCTAGATCACACCCGGGGAATTACAGACCTGTAAGCCTGACTTCAATAGTAGGGAAACTACTTGAAGGTTTAATATGGGATAATATTCAGGAATACCTAATGGAAAACAAAATTATTAGTAATAGTCAGCATGGATTTATGAGGGATAGATCTTGCCAAACTAACCTTATTTGTTTCTTTGAGGAGGTAAGTAGGAATTTAGACCAGGGTAATGCAGTTGATGTGATCTACTTAGATTTTGCAAAGGCTTTTGATACGGTTTCACACAAGAGGTTGGTGTACAAAATAAAGAAAATTGGACTCAGAAATAATATATGCACCTGGATTGAAAACTGGTTAAAGTCAGACAACAGAGGGTTGTCATCAATGGAGCTTTTTCAGGTTGGGCTAAAGTCGTGAGTGGAGTACCTCAGGGATCGGTACTGGGACCCCTGCTTTTTAACTTGTTTATTAATGACCTTGAGGTTTATCTTTCAAAAAACTTTTTAAGATGTCGTCTTGCCGTAACAAACCCCAGTGTTTCTCAAATATGTTTATTTGATCCACTTTGTTGTAGACTCCTTAATGCAGACAAATTGTTGGTAACATCATATTAGCAATTGTTAACGCATCTGCATTTTTATAATTAAAGATTGCACTGTATTACACACATGTATAGCCTTGGTTAATGTGCTGTATTCTCATTGACACCCTGGTTAATATCCATATACTTATCACCCATATCCCTTAGCAAATTATATTGGGTTTCAATAGGGTTTAGTAATCCACTTCTTCAATTACCACATATTTATTCATTACTTTGCTTCAATTGGTGTGGTCTTGTGATCACTCCCTAACCCTAGTGTTTTCTCTTACTTCAATTGTTTTTCACAATTGTTTTAACTAATAAATGCTCCGTATTTCCATGCATATGTCTCATATTGTCTAAAGGGTAATACACCATAGTGGTGCTTGTATTTCTCTTGTCTCCCTCTCTGAGCCATTCCAAAGACACCTCAGCACAAGACTTCTGTTCCAGCTTCTTACCCTCAGCGCCATTAGAGGTTTTTCCACTCAAATCTCTTCTGTAGCTTCAGGGTCGCGGTTTGGTTTGGATGGGCCGGCTGTCCTCCATTCTGCCTCCTCCCGTTGCTCTCTCCTGAGGCTTTTTGTCGGACCCTCCTTCACCCCCAGTTTATTCAAAAAGTCCTCGCTCTCTTCAATCTCTCTCATCGAGATGGCCTTCACGTTTTTTATGACCAATAGGCCAAACGGGAAGGTCCAGCGGTAGCGTATTGCCCGGTCTCTGAGTAACCTGGTGACGGGTTGTAATGCCCTTCTCCTAGCCAACGTGACCGGGGAGAGATCCTGGAACAGCTGCATCATGGCTCCCTCGAAACTGCAGGAACCCTCAGCTTTGGTGCTCTTGAATACCGCATCCCTGGTCTTAAAGTAATGCAGCCTGGCGATAACATCGCGTGGTTGCTCCATTGCCGCCGGGCAGTTTCTGAGGGCCCTGTGGCAGCGGTCCATAGCTCTCTCAGCTTCTGGGAGGTCAGGAAGCAATGTCCCCAGCCATCTGGAGACAAACCCCTCCACGTCTGTTATTGCCTCCGGGCTGCCGTGAACCCTTATATTGTTGCAGCGATCCCGGTTTTCGGCATCCTCCTGTCTGTCAGCTATCTCTTATATTTGGGCTTGCATATATGTGGCTCGTTTGTCCGCTTTTTTAATTTGTTTCGTTGCAGTCGCCATCTTGTCCTCAAGAGCCCCAGTCCATTCCCCCAGGCCCTGTACTTCTTTCTTCAAGTCCTGGAGCCCGACATGGATCATAGTCTTCATGTCCTGGTATAGGCGATCGAAAACGCATTTGCGGACCAGCATCTGTTCCGGCTCTGCTGGGGGGGTCCTCCTCTCGATCCGAGTCGGAGCCCGCGGCTGATTCCGGCGCCATTGCTGCACCGGCGTTTCGTGGGGTGGAATGGGTGAGGTATTTGCGCAAATCGCCCTCCTTCTTCTTTCTAGGGTTCAGCGGGGCCATCTCGGGGGTATCCGCCGTGTTTGTAGAGTATTTTGAGTTTTTATTTAAAGCTTGTGCGTCGTTGTTTTAGACTGTTAGTGGAGGTGGGGGACGGAGCTCAAATCTTATGCTGCCATCCACTCCAGCCTCGCGCATGCGCCTCCTTCTTGCTTTTTTTTTATAAACAACTTTGTATTTTAAGTATTGGGTCACACGTCAAGATTTGCCAGTGTTGATATCATATTTTTCAAATAGGTTTTTGTAACTAGTAATGAATGAAAGGGAATTGTTATATTTAGTACTAGTAGTTTCTTCTTTAATAGTTCAATATTGTTTCTGGATTGATGTCAAACCATCAGATAATGATTGAAGGGTATTATTTTTAATATTAATATATTAGTTTTTATTATTAGTGTTTTTGTTCTTAGATTTTTTCCATCATTTTTTTCTATATAAACTCTTTGCTCTCACATATGTTTTGTTTATATTATCTTTTTGTTTAACTTTTCTCCACAAATATGGATATCAGGATCTGAAATGCATGTCCTGAAGACCAATTTCGTTTAAGTCTAGAAAATTACCGCCTAGGGTGATGGTTGCTGAAGGTCTCTATGAAATTGTTAACGAAGACAGGAATTGTTAAGGTAGTAGTATCAATGTCATTGGTGGAGAGTGTGAGGTCCAAAAAATCAATACAATGGGAATGGTACTTGTAAGTGAATTTAAGATTGTAACGAGTGCTCACCACAAACAGGATGGGACCACCAGGCTGAGGTGGGGATGTTGGTATACACCAACCTACAACCACGAGACCCCGTCCAGAGTGCAGAGAAGTAGTCATGTAGCCGAGTCATATTAGGAGAGGTCAGAATGGTTGTGATCAGTGGTGGGATTCTGCCGGTTTGGGAGAACCGTTACCTAAAATTTTCTTAGTTCCTAGAACCGGTGCGACCAGCCCTACCTTCCCCCACAGAACTCCGCACTGTGTCCTGCTGCTGCTGCCAAGCTGTGCAGGACCCCATGTGGAGAAGCAATCAGCCGTAGCTCTGCCTCTAACACTTCCTGCATCTTCACGGCGCCAGATCAGGAGAGGGGGGAGGAGGGGTCAAGGGGGTGGGTATGGAAGCCCAGAGTATGCTCAAGCTGTGGAACCCTGGCGTCACTCCAGCAAGCCTCGAATAAGGAGAAAACCTGCTGGCTGCTGCTGCTTCATTATGTTTCTAACTACAAGGTAAGTGAAGCAGCCCCCCCCCCCCCACACAGCAGGCAGAAAAAAATTAACTTTCAGAACTAACAATTTTCACAACAATCACTTTTTGACATTTTATTATGCTGGGACTGCTGGAACTGGGTCCCTCTGGTTTCTCTGCCCCCCCATGTCTCTCTCTCTCTGCCCCCCCATGTCTCTCTCTGCCC
>WSYH01009495.1:0-25832 GCA_036426205.1 Ascaphus truei | reverse complement strand
GTGCTTTTATTTGTGCGAGCTTTCTCGAAAGCTCGCACAAATAAGCTTTCGTTAGGCCAAGAACGTATCATCTATTTATTTTTGATTATTGAAGCTCGCTAACACGGTACTGATACAGTACCTCTACATATATATATTAACTGAAAACCCCATGAAGGGGGAAAGGCGATTTCTGTATAAAGAACACGGGATCCCACTTGCATATTATTTACTGTGTCCCATAACCCTGATTCCAGGTTCAGCGACCCAAGTTCACGGGGCAAACTGCATTCACATAACCCCTATATAATGAGTGTGCGTTCCCCCACCAGGGCGACACAAGAGGTTCAATGGTCATTTAAATAAATATATTGACCTATTCTAAATGGATGCATGAAACGTTACAAGTATAGTGTATTCTCTCTCTCTCTCATTATATATAGATATATGCAAATAAAGCTGTATGCTCACTGCTGTTCTAGGCGGTCTGCAACCCCGCCTTTCCCATTATATATATATACATAGAATAGATACACCCAAAATGTGGGGTATATATAACAATGTACACACACCTACTGTATATGCAAGCTCATGTATGTACTGTATATACACAATATATAGCTATATACTCATCACCTGTATATATAAATACATATACATACATACATACCCACTCTCACACAACGTATATATATATATATAAACCCCTCAACACACAGCCACACTGTATATAATATAATATTAATATATATAATATATATATATAACCCCACTTAACACAGACACATACACTGTATATAAATCATAATTAATATATATAATTATATAACCCCATATAACCCACTTCTCCACACACATACACACTGTATATAATATAATATTAATATAATATAATATATAATACCACAACTTATACACACACATACACACTGTATATAATATAATATTAATATATATAACCCACTTATACACACACCTACATACGCTGTTCTTCTCTATCCCTCGGCCTCTCTCCTGTCCATCCATCAGCTCCCCTTGTGCCGTCGGTGCGCGTGGGAGTGTGGTTCTTACGTCCACAACTCGTGCACTCCAGAACGCTCATCACACTCTCCCCAACCTCCAACCCCAGAGTATCCACGCCGCGCAGGCCACAATTAGCGGTGTCGCCGACAGAAGAAACAAGAGCACGCCCGCCTTCTAGCGGGCTGAGAGGGAGGGGAGAGTACTCAGCTGTGGAATGGTGCGTCCGATGGAGGGGTTAACAGTTTCCTTCCTATAGATTACGGTATTACCACCTTTCCCGTGCCAGAGCCCGGCAAGAATACAGCTGCAGTTCAACCCCTTCCGTGCCCAGAGGAGCCCGACTCAGAATATACTGCATAAACCCTTCGCAGTTGCCAGGCCCCGAAGAAGATCACTGCATTAACCCAACCTCGTGCCAGAGCCGGCAGAATATACTTGCATTACCCCTTCCGTACACAGGACCTGGTCCAGAGAATAGTAGCGAGTATTAACCCCTGTCCCATCATGGAACTTAGCAGAATATCACTCCGTATAACCCTTTCCTACCATTAACCTTGGCAGAATATCACTGTCATTAACACCCTTCCATAACGTAAGTCCCTGACAGAATATCACTGTATTACCCAAATTCACGTAACCAGACGCCCGAAGCCATCTCAATACATAACCCCTTCCCAATACACAGGTGCGCCTGACAGAATATCAACTTGTGTGACTTTCGCTTTAGTTTGAAGCGCCCAAACTTTGCGAGCGCAGTATACAATGGGCATTTATCACCGTTTATAATGCACAGGTGACAATAGAGGATGTACAATGCACACAGGTAATATGGATGATAAGCACACAGGATAAGGTGATAAAGACGTTGGATCACATGTCACACAGGGATAGAGTGCACACATGCAAGTATGGATGATCACACAGCCCACCACAGGTGATATGGATGATGTACACTGCACACAGGTTGCATAGGATGATGTACACAGCACACAGGTTATATGGATATCAACTGAATGAATGATACCTCACACAGGTGATATGGATATGACCACGCCACACAGGGTGATGGATGATTACAACAGCCACAATCAGGTGATCACATGACAAGGTGATGATGAGTACACAGCACACAGGATGATATGGATACAACCAGTGTGATATGGAAATGAGTACACAAGCACACTGGTGATATGGATGAATACACACAGGTGATAGGGCTGATGTACACAGCACACAGTGATAATGTTCATTACGTTATAGGATGATGTTACACTGCACACAGGTGATATGGATGATGTACACCTGCAACAAAGGTGATATGGATATGGCAAGCTTGCACACAGGTGATATGGAATGGATTACCCAGCACCCAGGTGAGATGGCTGATTACACCCGGTGATCTGGATGATAACACAGCACACAAGGTAATATGGATGATGCATCACAGTGAATATGGATGATGCACACGCACACCAGTGGATATGGACTGATGCACACTGCACACAGTGAATTGGAAGATGCACCAGCACACAGGTGATATGGATGATACACACAGGTGAAGGGCGATGCACACTGGCACACAGGTGATAATGGATGATGCACACTGCACACATGTGATTGAATGATGCACACTGGCACACGTTGCTATGAGATGTCACAGCACCCAGTTATATGATGATACACACGCACACAGGGGATGATGGATGATTACACAGCAACACAGGTGATATGGATGATCCTACACAGCACACAGGTGATATGGATGATTTACACGCACACAGTTGATATGGTGATGCACAGCAGCCCAAGGGCTATGGATGATGCACACAGCACACAGGTGATATGGATGATACACACAGCACGCAGGTAATATGGATGATGCACACTGCACACAGGTGATATGGATGATGCACACTGCACACAGGTGATATGGATGATGCACACTGCACACAGTGGATCAATGGATGATGCACACTGCACACAGGTGATATGGATGATGCACACTGCACACAGGTGATATGGATGATGCACACTGCACACAGGTGATATGGATGATGCACACAGCACACAGGTGATATGGATGATGCACACAGGTGATATGGATGATGCACACAGCACACAGGTGATATGGATGATACACACAGCACGCAGGTGATATGGATGATGCACACAGCACGCAGGTGATATGGATGATGCACACAGCACGCAGGTGATATGGATGATACACACAGCACGCAGGTGATATGGATGATGCACACTGCACACAGGTGATATGGATGATGCACACAGCACCCAGTATATGGATGATGCACAACATCACCAGGTGATACTGGATGATGCACATGCACACAGGTGATATGGATGATGTATTTCAACCGCACACAGGTGATATTATGATGTACCCTGCACCAGGTATATGGATGATCACCTGCACACGGTGTATGGATGATGCACACTGCACACAGGTGATAGGGATGATGCCCTGCACACAGGTATATGGATGATGTACACTGCACACAGTGATATGATGATGTACACTGCCACACATTGATATGGATGATGCACACTGCACACAGGTGATATGGATGATGCACACAGCACACAGGTGATATGGATGATACACACAGGTGATATGGATGATGTACACTGCACACAGGTGATATGGATGATGTACACAGCACACAGGTGATATGGATGATTGCCCTGCACCCATAGGTGAATGTGGATGATGCACCCAGCCACAGGTTGATATGGATGATACACACAGGTGATATGGATGATGTACACTGCACACAGGTGATATGGATTATGTTAACAAGAGCCACACAGTGATATGGATGATACACCTCAGTGATTATGTATGATGTACACTGCAACAAGGTGATATGGATGATTCACCAGTGATACTGGCTGATCACACAGCGCAGGTGATATGAGATGATACACACGCACACAGTGATATGGTGATGCACACCGCACACAGGTGATATGATGATACCACAGGTGATATGGATGATGTACATGACTGCACACATGGATATGGATGATGCACACAGGTGATATGGGATGAATACCACAGCACACGGTGATATGGATGATGCAACACTGCCACAGGTGCTATGGATGATGTACAACCCATCACCAGGTGATATGGATGATGTACACTGCACACCGGGATTGGGGGTGGGGGAAAAAAAAACAAATTTGAGGCCAAACAAACCGCAGCACACAGGTGTTTGGATGGATTCACACTGCACACAGTGATTGTATGAATACACACAGCACACAGTGATTGATGAGACACACAGGCACACAGGTGATATTGATGATGCCCTACTGCACACAGTGATATGATGAAACACACAGCACACAATGTGCATAGTGGAATGAATGCACACTGCACCAGTGAATCTGGATGATGCACCCGCACACAGTTATATTGATGATACAACCATGTGATATGGATGATGCACACTGCACACAGGTGATATGGATGATGTACACAGCACACAGGTGATATGGAATGATGCACACAGCACGCAGGTGACATGGATGATCCACACAAGCACACAGGTGACAGGGATGATACACACACACACAGGTGACATGGATGATACACACAGCACACAGGTGATATGGATGATACACACAGCACACAGATGATATGGATTATACACACAGCACGCAGGTGATATTTATGATACACACAGCACACAGGTAATATGGATGATGCACACAGGTGATATGGATGATGCACACAGCACACAGGTGATATGGATGATGCACACAGCACACAGGTGATATGGATGATGCACACAGGTGATATGGATGATGCACACAGCACACAGGTGATATGGATGATACACACAGCACACAGGTGATATGGATGATGCACACAGCACACAGGTAATATGGATGATGCACACAGGTGATATGGATGATGCACACAGCAACCAGGGTGATATGGATGAACACACAGCACACATGTTATAATGGATGATGACACAGCACACAGGTGATATGGATGATGCACACAGCACACGGTGATATGGATGCTGCCACACAGGTGATATGGATGATGCACACAGCACACAGGTGATATGGATGATACACACAGCACACAGGTGATATGGATGATACACACAGCACACAGGTGATATAGATGATACACACAGCACACAGGTGATATGGATGATCACACACACACATGTGATATGGAGATACACACAGCACACAGGTGATATGGATGATGCACACAGCACACAGTGATATGGATGATACACACAGCACACAGGTGATATGGATGATGCACACGAGCACACAGGTGATATGGATGATACACACAGCACACAGGTGATATGGATGATGCACACAGCACACAGGTGATTATGGTGATACACCAGCGACACCGATTTATAATTGGGGGAAAATTTGGGGAAAAAAAACAATTTACACACCAGCAGACACAGGGGATATGAGATGATGCCCAGCACACAGGTTATATGGATGAACACACAGCACACCGGTGATATGGATTATGCACACAGCCACAGTTGATATGGATGACCATGCACGACAGCACCAGTGATATGGAAATGTAATGCACCAACCAACTCTGCTCACCACCAACACAGGATCATATATAGGATGATACACAAACAGCACACAGGTGTATTGGATGATACAACACAGCACACAGGTGATATGGATGAGACCCCCAGCACACGGTGTATGGATGAATGCACACGCACACAGGGATATGGATGAGCACACAGCACACGGTGATATGATGAATACACCACAGCACACAGGTGATATGATGTGCACACACACTCAGGTGAATATGGATGATGCACACTTCAAACACAGTGATATTAATGAGCACACAGCACACAGTGATATGGTATGATACACACAGGTGAATGGATGATGCACCCTGCACACTAGGTGCTATGGATATGTAGTACACATCAACACAGTGATATGGATGATCACACAGCACGCAGTGAATTGATCATACACACAGCACACAGGTGACAGGGATGATACCCACACGCACCCAGGTGACATGGTGATCCCCCCATCACACATGTGATATGGATTAACACACAGCACACAGATGATATGTGATACCAACCGCACGCAGTTGATATTTATGATACACACGCACAGCACACAGGTAATATGGATGATGCACACAGGTGATATGGATGATGCACACAGGTGATATGGATGATGCACACAGCACACAGGTGATATGGATGATGCACACAGGTGATATGGATGATGCACACAGCACACAGGTGAATTGATGATTACACACAGCACACAGGTGATATGGAGCTACACACATTCACAGCACGCATGTGATATGGATGATGCCACACACACAGTGCTATTGGATGATGTCACAGCACACAGTGATATGGATTATAAAGCACACAGGTGATATGGATGGCACACAGCACACAGGTGATAGGATATCACACGACAGCACGCGCGGTGATATGACTGATACACACAGCACGCCTGTGATATGGATGATGTACAACGGTTATCTGGATGATGCACCAGCACACAGGTGATATGGGATACACAACACATCACGCAGGTGAGATGGGATGAATGTACACAGTGTGAAGATGGATGATGGCACACAGCACACAGGTGTATGATGATGTACACAGCGCACAGGTGATATGGATGATACACACAGGTGATATGGATGATACACATAGGTGAATATGATGATGTACACTGCACACAGGTGATATGGATGATGCACACAGCACACAGGGATATGGAATGATGCCACTGCACACAGGGGATATGGATGATGTACACAGCACACAGGTATATGAATGAATGCACACAGGGGATATGGATGATGCACACAGCACACAGGTGATATGGATGATGCACACAGGGATATGGATGATGCACACAGCACACAGGTGATATGGATGATGCACACAGCACACAGGTGATATGGATGAAGCACACAGGTGATATGGGATGATGCACACAGCACACAGGTGATATGGATGATACACAAGCACGCATGTGATATGGATGATTCACACATGCACACAGTGATATGATGATGTACACAGCACACAGGTGCTATGGGAGATACACAGCACACAGGTGATAGGAATGATGTCAACACAGCACACAGGTGATATGGATGATACACACAGCACGCAGGTGATATGGATGATGTACACAGGTGATATGGATGATGCACACAGCACACAGGTGATATGGATGATGTACACAGCTGCACCAGGTGATAATGGATGATGTAACAGCCCACAGGTGATATGGGATGATACACACATCACACAGGTGAATGGAAATCCACATCACGCGGTGAATGGATGATCACACAGCACACAGGTGATATGGATGTGCACACTGCCACACAGGTGAATGGATGAATGTACACTGCACACGGTGAGATGGATGATGCACACGCACATCGACGGTTTATTGGATAACCCCCAGCACGCAGGTGATAATGGATGATGCACACAGCACACAGGTTATATGGCTGATACCACACAGCACACAGGTGATATGGATGATGCACACAGCACACAGGTGATATGGATGATACACACAGCACGCATGGATATGGATGATGTACACAGGTGATATGGATGATGCACACAGCACACAGTGATTGGATGATACACACAGGTTGATATGGATGATGCCACAAGCACACAGGTGATATTGATGATTACACCCAACAACGCACACAGGGATATGTTGATGTTCACGCACACGGTGATATGTATGAGGCACCCAGCAGCACAGTGATATGGATGATACCACAGCAACAACAGGTGATATGGATGATCACACTCGCACGTGATATGGAATATGTACATCACAACAGGTTATATGGGATGATGCACACAGCAACAGGTGATATGGATGATGTAACAACACAGGTGAAGTGGATGATGTTACACAGGCACACAGGTGAAATGGAGGATGTACACGTACCAGCACATACAGTGATATTGGATGATGTACACAGCACACCCAGGTGATTTGGATGATGTACACAGCACACATGTGATATGGATTATATACACACCACACAGGTGATATGGATGATGTACACAGCACAAAGGTGATATGGATGATGTACACAGCACACAGGTGATATGGATGATACACACAGCACGCAGGTATAGGATGATTTACACACACAGTCAACACAGGGGATAATGGATGATTACACAACAGCACGGCATGTTATTGGATTGATACACACAGCCGCAGGTTATAGGATGATGTACACAGCACACAGGTGATATGGATGATACACCCAGCAACTCAGGTGATATGTATGATACACCTAGCACTCATACATATGAGAAACGCGATGTTGTAGAGGGAGAGAGAGAGAAGAGACAAAATATAATAGAGATAAAAACATTTATATAGAGAAAGTGTTTGAATTTGGATGACAATTTTTAATGTTTATAACCTGTGATTTTCTTGTGTGTAAGCACATATATAGGTAAATATTTGGAAGTCCCGTTTCTATATATTTCAAGATAATGACTTGCAAATGTGAAATATATTATATATATATATCATATAATATATATATATAATATATATATATATATATATCTATATAATAGTATACAACAACAAGGGGAAAGCAACCTTTAAGCACACACGATATAAAATGAAAGGTACAAAGATTTTATTAAAGTGTGATTAAACAGGGATGAAATATAAAGGGAGGGGGCTCAACACTACTAGACAGATGGACCTGGAGGCAAGGGTCTAAGTAAAGATCCAAGCAAGACAAATCAGGTACAAGGTGGCTTTTGTCTAAGCACACCTGCGGACAACCAACCTGCACTGAATCGTGTGACCACCGTGTAAAAATAGGATGCCATATAATTTGATTCAATGGTTACATGTTATGGGTAACACAAGTGATGGAGGTAACAGGAGATGCAGACTACGTCACCGTCATTAGGTAGATGTCACAGACAAAGTAGGTCAAACTCCTGTCAGATGGAAAAAAGTAGGGGGCCCCCCTCAGCAAGACTCCCCCTCCAACGTTTTCGGACGGGAAACGTGCTTCTTCTGGAGTTCAATATATATACATACACACAACATGGCATACATTATATAATATACACACACACACACATACAACGAACTGTGTGTATGTTCCTGACTTATTGGTATATACGGTTTGGAAGATTGAGATACTTTGGCTATCATATCAACACCCCCTTTTGGGCCTACCGCCATTTGAGTGTTTGCTTGTATGAATGCGTAAGCTGTGTTTATTCGTGGATATCTCTGTAATGTGTGCTTCTGAAATAATCGCTTCTGATGTAACACGCCCTTGTGGTAATTCTACGATTCATGTATAAATTGAAAATGCAATCGTAAGAGGTTTTTCCCTGCCTTGATATTTCTGCTGACCTTAGGTTCTGTTTATCGACAGATCAGTATCACTCAGGGCAACCTTAAATTCGCATCTCAAGAGGCCCACCTTATGGTGAAATTATCGGATGCGAATATAGCATGTGAAGATATTTATGTATCTTGTATTTCTGTATAAGTCATCAATTTGTTATTTATCTCTAAGTCAGCCCCCCCCCCCCCCCCCTTCAAGGGGCGTATTACTCATTTTGAAATTATACAATGTGATACTAAGCAATATTTCTTCCGGCATGATTTCAAATTTGAATTCTCTCTCACTTGTACAATGGTGCTGATAAACTCACTTGTTACTTTAACCTTGACCATGATTTTATTCTACGCTTTCACAGTGTGTAATGTATACTGTGTCAGTCCTTAATTGCTTATATCCCTCCTCTCTTTCAGGTGGCGCAGGACGGCCTTCGTGCCCCGTGAGAGCTCCGCTGTCGGTGAGAGCAAACGCGTGTCGGTGAGAGCTATGCGTGTCGGTGAGAGATCGCGTGTCGGTGAGAAGCTCCGCTGTCGTATGGGAGCTCCGCGTGTGGTGAGAGCAACGCGTGCCGTGAGAGCTTCCGCGTGCCGGTGAGAGCTCCCTGGCTGCGTGTCCGTGAGAGCTCTGTGGGCCACATGTCAGTCCCGAACTCCCCGGGCCGCGTGTCGGTGCATCTAACGCGTGTCCTTTGAGAGCTCCCCGTGCTTCGTGTCCGGTGAGAGCTCTCGCATCGGTGATATCTCTTGCGTGTCGGTGAGTAGCTCCCAGTGTCAGGCCCCTCACTCCCTGTGCCGCGTGTTGGTGAGAGCTCTGCGGTCGGTGATGAGCTCCTCGTGTCGGGATAGCTTGTCGTGAGACTCCTCGTGGTCGGTGAGATCTTGTCGGGAGAGCTCCGCTTGCGGTGAAGCTCCCTGCGTTCCGGTTATAGCTCCCCGGGCTTCGTTCGGTGAGAACTCCGCGTTTATGTCAGTGACATCTCCGCGTTTCGGTGAGAGCTCCGCGTTTAGGGAGAGCTCCCCTTGTCGGTGAGAGACTCTCGTTTCGGTGAGAGCGCTTTGTCGTTGGAGCTCCGTGTCGGTGAGAGCTTGGTCGGTGAGAGCTCGCGTGTCATTTGATTGCCTCCCCGTGCTTCGTGTCGGTGACATCCTCACATCTCTCGATCTCGGGCGTTGTCCGGTGACAATCTCTGCATGTCCGGTGAGAGCTCTGGCGTGTCGTGATGAGCTTGTTGTGAAGCTTGTCGGTGAGAGCTCCGCGTGTCGGTGAGAGCTCCCCTGCTTCGTGTCGTGAGGAGCTCTTCGTGTCGGTGATGAGCTCCCCGTGCTTCTGTCAGTGGAGCTCTGGCGTGTCGGTGAGAGCCTCCCCATGCTCGCGTCGGTGAGGCCTGCGTGTTCGTGAGACTCCCTGTGCTTGTGTCGGTGATGAGCCCTCGGCGTGTCGGTGAGGCTCCCCATGCTTCGGCGTCGGTGAAGCTCTGGCTTGTCTGGTGAGAGCTCCCCGTGCTTCGTGTCGGTGAGAGCTCTGCGTGTCGGTGTAGAGCTCCCGTGCTTCGCGTCGGTGAGGGTTTTTAAGTTATCCTTGCTTCATTCATTGTAACATCGCCGGAAGAAGAGATCAGTGTATCTCGAAAGCTCGCACAAATAAAAGCATTTCGTTAGCCACAGAACGGTATCATCTATTTATTTTTTGATTATTGAAGCTCGGCTAACACGGTACTGATACAGTACCTCTACATATATATATTAAACTGAAAACCACATGAAGGGGGAAAGGCGATTTCTGTGATATAACGAACACGTGATCCCACCTTGCAATATTTTTACTGTGTCCCATACCCTGATTTCAAGGCTCAGCGACCCAAGGTCACGGGGCAAACTGCATTTACACATAACCCCTATATATGAGTGTGCGTTACCCCCGGCAGCACAAGAGGTTCAATGGTCATTTAAATAAATATATGGACCTAGTTCTAAATGGATGCATGAAAGCTGTACAGAGTATAGTGTATTCTCTCTCTCTCTCATTATATATATATATATGCAAATATAGCTGTATGCTCATCTGCATGTCTTAGGCAGGTCTGCAACCCCGCCTTTCCCCATTATATATATATACATAGATATAGATACACCCAAAATGTGGGTATATATACACATGTACACACACCTACTGTATATGCAAGCTCATGTATGTACTGTATATACACAAATATATAGCTATATACTCATACTGTATATATAAATACATATACATACATACATACCCACTCTCACACACTGTATATAATATATATATAAACCCACTCACACACAGACACACTGTATATAATATAATATTAATATATATAATATATATATATAACCCCACTTATACACACACATACACACTGTATATAATATAATATTAATATATATAATATATATAACCCCACTTATACACACACATACACACTGTATATAATATAATATTAATATATATATAATATATATATAACCCCACTTATACACACACATACACACTGTATATAATATAATATTAATATATATAACCCCACTTATACACACACATACATACGCTGTTCTTCTCTATCCCTCGGCCTCTCTCCTGTCTCCAGCACAGCCCCCTTGTGCCGTCGGTGCCGCTGGGAGTTGTAGTTCCTACGTCACAACTCTGTGCACTCCAGACGCCTCCACCTCTCCCCACAGATCCTACAACTCCCAGAGTACCACGCGCGCGGCCACAGATGAGCGGTATCGCCACAAGAAAACAAGAGCACGCCCGGACTGTACTAAGCGGGCTGAAGAGGGAGGGGGAGAATCAGCTGTGGAATGGTGCAGTCCGGAGGGAGGGGTTAACAGTTTCCTTCCTATAGATGTACGGTATTAACACCTTCCGTGCCAGAGCCCGGCAGAATATCACTGCATTAACCCCTTCCGTGCCAGAGCCCGACAGAATCTTTGTACCTTTCATTTTATATCGTGTGTGCTTAAAGGTTGCTTTCCCCTTGTTGTTTATATCTATATATAGATATATATATATATATATATATATATATATATATATATATGATATATATATATATATATTTCACACTTGCAATTCATCTATATTGAAATATATAGAAACGGGGACTTCCAAATATTTTTACTATATATATGCTTACACACAATAATAATCACAGGTTATAAACATTAAAAATTGTCATACAAATTCAAACACTTTCTCTATATAAATGTTTTTATCTCTATATATATCTTGTCTCTCTCTCTCTCTCCCTCTACATACATCTCGTTTCTCTCATATGTATGAGTGCTATGTGTATCATCCATATCACCTGCGTGCTGTGTGTATCATCCATATCACCTGTGTGCTGTGTACATCATCCATATCACCTGCGTGCTGTGTGTATCATCCATAACATGCCGTGCTGTGTGTATCATCCATATCCGTGCTGTGTAATCATCCTATACCTGCGTGCTGTGTGTATCATCCATATCACCTGTGTGCTGTGTACATCATCCATATCACCTTTGTGCTGTGTACATCATCCATATCACCTGTGTGGTGTGTATATAATCCATATCACATGTGTGCTGTGTACATCATCCAAATCACCTGTGTGCTGTGTACATCATCCATATCACCTGTGTGCTGTGTACTGTGTACATCCTCCATTTCACCTGTGTGCTGTGTACATCATCCAAATCACCTGTGTGCTGTGTACATCATCCATATCACCTGTGTGCTGTGTGCATCATCCATATCACCTGTGTGCTGTGTACATCATCCATATCACCTGTGTGCTGTGTGCATCATCCATATCACCTGTGTGCTGTGTGTATCATCCATATCACCTGTGTGCTGTGTGCTCATACCATATCACCGATGTGCTGTGCATCACATATCCTGTGTGCTTGTTGTATCATCAATATCACCTGTGTGCTTGTGGCTCATCCATATCACCTGTGTGTATCATCCATATCACCTGTGTGCTGTGTGCATCATCCATATCACCTGTGTGTATCATCCATATCACCTGCGTGCTGTGTGTATCATCCATATCACCTGTGTGCTGTGTGCATCATCCATATCACCTGTGTGCTTGTGATATCAGATCCATATACACCTGTGTGCTGGTGCATCATCCATATCACCTGCGTGCTGGTGTATCATCCATATCACCTGTGTGCTGTGTGCATCATCCATATCACCTGTGTGCAGTGTACATCATCCATATCACCTGTGTGTATCATCCATATCACCTGTGTGCTGTGTGCATCATCCATATCACCTGCGTGCTGTGTGTATCATCCATATCACCTGTGTGCTGTGTACATCATCCATATCACCTGGTGCTGTGTGTACATCATCCATATCACCTGTGTGCTGTGTGTACATATCCATATCACCTGCTTGTGTCATTTCATCCATATCACCCGCGTGCTGTGTGTATCATCCATATCACCTGTGTGCTGTGTGCATCATCCATATCACCTGTGTGCTGTGTATCATCCCATATCACCTGTGTGCTGTGTACATCATCCATATCACCTGTGTGCTGTGTGATCATCCATATCACATGCGTGCTTGTGTATCATCCATATCACGTGTGCTGTGTGCATCATCCATATCACCTGTGTGCTTCATCCATATCACCTGTGTGCTGTGTGCATCATCCATATCACCTGTGTGCTGTGTGCATCATCCATATCCCCTGTGTGCATCATCCATATCACCTGTGTGCTGTGTGCATCATCCATATCCCCTGTGTGCATCATCCATATCACCTGTGTGCTGTGTACATCATCCATATCACCTGTGTGCAGTGTGCATCATCCATATCACCTGTGTGCTGTGTGTATCATCCATATCACCTTGTGCAGTGTACATCATCCATATCACCTATGTGTATCATCACATATCACCTGTGTGTATCATCCATATCACCTGTGCGCTGTGTACATCATCCAATCACCTGTGTGCTGTGTGCCATCATCCATATCACCTGTGTACATCATCCATATCACCTGCGTGCTGTGTGTATCATCCATATCACCTGTTGCTGGTGATCATCCAGATAACCTTGTACATCATCCATATCACAGCGTGCTGTGTGTCATCATCCATATCAACCCGTGCTGTGTGTGAATAATACCTATCACCTGTGTGCTGTTGCCATCCATATCACCTGTGTGCTTTTAATCCATATCACTGTGTGCTGTGACATCATCCTAGCACTGTGTGTGTGGCATCATCCATATCACATCGTGCTGTGTGTGTGTAGCTCCATATCACCTGTGTGCTGTGTGTATCATCCATATCACCTGTGTGCTGTGTGCTATCATCCAATCACCCTGTGTGCATCATCCATATACCTGTGCGTGACAATCCTGTGTTGCATCATCCATATCACCTGTGTGATTTCATCCATATCACCTGTGGGCATCAGGTACTCATCCAATCACCCCGCTGTGCAATGACCTGTGCGTTGTGTATCATAAATATCAACCTGCAGTGCGGTTGGTATCACATATCATCTGTGTGCTGTGTGTTACATCCATATCACCTGTGTGCTGGGCATCACCATGTCACCTGGTGTGCGTGTGTGTATCATCCCATCTCACCTGTGTGCTGTGTGTAGCATCCAATCTCAGCTGCGTGCTGTGTGATCATCCATATCACGTGTTGTGTGTCATCATTCCGATAGCACCCCTAGTGTGCAGGTGCGTATCATCCATTCACCTGTGTGCTTCATCACCATATCACCTGCTGTGCTGTGTGTACATCCTACTGTAACCGTATCATCATATCACGCTGGGTGTGCGGTGTGGTCAACCTGGATGTGCGATCATCCATATCACTCCTGGTGCTGTGTGCATCATCCATATCACCTGTGTGCTGCTGTGTATATCATCATATACCACCGTGTGCCTGTGTGCATCATCCATATACCACCTGTGGGTGTACGTGTGTTCATCCATATCACCTGTGTGCTGGGCTGTCTCAT
Organism: Ascaphus truei; assembly: GCA_036426205.1. Taxonomy (NCBI): domain Eukaryota; kingdom Metazoa; phylum Chordata; class Amphibia; order Anura; family Ascaphidae; genus Ascaphus; species Ascaphus truei. The sequence goes on along the minus strand of WSYH01009495.1, from coordinate 10,362 downwards.
CTCATATCACCTGTATGCTGTGTTGTATCCATCCAATACACCTGCTGTGCTGTATGTGTATTCATCCTATATATGACCACTGTGTGGCTGGTAGAGATGGTGTCTAATTCCAGATCACCGTGGTGCTGTCGTGCATGGTCATCCATTATCACTGGCTGTGTGCATATCCATATCACACGTGTGTGCTGTTGTTCAATCCATCATAACCCTGTGGCTGTGTTAGCATCATCCATATCCACCTGTGTGTGCTGGTGGTGAAATGTTTTCCATTTCCCATAAAACTTTATCCCTATCACCTGTCTGCTGGTGCATCATCCATATCACCTTGTCACCTGTGTGTCATCACATATCAACCTGTGTGCTCGTAGTGCATCATCCATTCACTTGCTGGTGTTCCCACCTGTGCTGTGTGATCATGCCAATATCACTGGTGTGATGTGCATCATCCATATCACCTGTGTCGCTGTGTGTCATCATCCATATCACATGCTGTGTCGTGTGATCATCCATAATCACCGTGTCGTGTATCATCTGCATTCAACCCTGTGTGCTGTTGTGTATACATCATATCACCTGGTGCTGTGTGTATCAATCCATATCATCTGTGTCCTGTGTGGCTATCATCCATATCAACCTGTGTGCCTGTCTGCATCCATCATTCACCTGTGCCTGTGGGATCATCCCTTCCCTGTGTGCTGTGTGATCATCATCCATTTACACCTGTGCGTGCTGTGTGTGTCATCCATATCACCCTGTTGCTGTGTGAATCATCCATATCACCTGTGTGCATGTCATCCATATCGCCAGACTACTCCAGTTGTTTGCTGTGTGCACTCATCAATCCATCAACCTGTGTGCTAGTGTGTGTCATCATCCATATCACCTAGTGTGCTTGTGTGTATCATCCATATCACTGTGGTGCGATCCATCTCATATCAGCCATGTGCTGTGCGTCATGTCATCCAATATCACCATGTGTGCTGTGTATCATCCATATCCAACGGGTGTGATCATCCAAACACCTGTGTGCTGTTTATCATACATAATCACCTGTGCTGCGTGTACAATCCATCATATCCTGTTGCGTGGATGTACATATCCATATCACCTGTGTGCGTGTGATACATCCAGCTATCACCTGTGTGCTGTGTGTATCATCCCATATCACCTGTGTCTTGTGTGATCATCCATATCACTGTGTGCTAGTGTGACACTCATTCCATATCACTGTGATGTGCACATCATCCATATCACACTGTTGTGCAGTGTGGCATGCATCCATATCCACCGGGTGCGTTGTATCATCATATCATCACACTGCACCTGCGTGCTGGTGCTCATCCATTCACCTGGTGCATACCCAACATGTCAGTGACATTCATTCCGACATATGCCACACCATGTGTGTGCTGTGTGTCTTCATCACTATCACTGTGTGCAGTAGGCATCATCCATATCACGTCCTGTGTGTCCACTCAATCATGTCCCCCGTGTGTGAACATCCGTGTGTGCATTGCAACCTCATCCAAACACCTGTGTTGCAGTTGCACTATCCCTGTTCTGTGTCATCTCAAACTGTCAAGTGTTTTTCCCACATCTCCCATATCCACTGTGTGCATGGTACAATCATCCATATCACCTGATGTGGGATGTACATCATCCTATCACCTAGTGGCAGTGTTGCATCCATCCATATCACCTGTGTAGCTGTGTATCATCATCCCAGATCCCCGTGTCGTGACATCATCCATATCCACTGTGTTGCAGTATGTACATCATCCATATCACCTGATGTCATTGTGCATCACCTATCACCTATAATCCCGTGTGCTGATCACCATATCCCTGTGTGCGTGTGTAATCATCCTCATAATCACCTGCTGTGTGATACGTATCACTGTGAATCATCCATATCACCTTGTTGCTAGTGTCCAACTATCCGGTGATCATCCATACCCTGTGTGGCTACTTGTTACATCCTCCATATCACCGTGTGCGTGTATCAAATCCATATCACCCTGTGTGATGTCATCCATATCAGTGCGTCATCACACATATCACCTTGGCGTGCTGTGGAATCGATACCATATCACCTGCTGCTACTGTAGTAGCATCATCCATATCACCTGGTGCAGGTGTCATCTCCATATCACCTGCTTGCTGTGTACAAAATCATCCATATCACTGTGTGCTGTGCATCAATCATATCACCTGTGGCAGTGATCATCCTATCAACTTGTGGCAGCTGTCATCATCTATCACTGCTGTGCAGTGTAGCCGATCATCCATATCCACCTGTGTGCAGTGGGCTTCATGCATGGCTCCCTATCACCTGTGTGCAGTGTGTATCATCCATAACACCGTGGTGCTAGGTGATCATCCATATCACCTGGATGCAGGTGTCAACTACCTGTCCTTGTGTGGATATCCATATCACCTGTGTGCGTGTGAAGAGGGTGACATCATCCATATCACCCTGTGTGCTGTGCATCACCATATCCACCTGTGTGATGTTGTCAATCATCCATATCAACCGGTGTGCTGTCGTGATCATCCATATCACACTGTGTGCTTGTGACATCATTCCATATCACCTGCTGATGCGCTGTGTACATCCATATCACCTACTGGGCTGTGTGACATCATCATATCACCTGGTGCTGTCAGTGTGATCATCCATATCACATGTGTGTCATGTTGATTCACTCATATCACCCTGTGTGCTAGTGTGGCACCATCCATATCACCTGTGTGCATCATACCCATACCACCTTGTGCTGTGTGCATCAATCCATATACATGTGTGCAGTGGCATCATCCATATCACCGGTGTGCAGTGTGCATCATCCATAATCACCCTGTGTGCAGTGTGCATCATCCATTGATCCACTGTGTGCAGTGTGAATCATCATATCACCTGTGTGCAGTGTGCATCATACATATCACCTGTGTGAAGTGTGCATCATCCATATAACCTGCGTGCTTTGTGTATCATCCATAGAACCTGTGTGCTGTCGTGCATCATCCATAGCCCTTGGGCTGCTGTGCATCACCATATCAACTGTGTGCGTGTAAATCATCCATATCACCTGTGTGCTGTGTAGGATCATCCATATCACCTGTGTTGCTGTGTAATCATCCATCATCCCCTGTGTGCGTGTGTATCATCATATAACTGGGTGCTGTGACATCTCATAGCAACGTGTGCCAGTGTGCATCATTCAATCACATGTGTGCAGTGTGCATCATCCATTATCACCTGTGTGCCAGTGTGCATCGCCCTTCACCTGTGTGTATCATCCATATCACCTGTGTGCTGGTGCATCTTCCAATTCACTGTGTGCAGTGTGCATCAGTCCATATCCACTGGTGTGCGTGTGCATCATCCATATTCACTGTGATGCATCATCCATATTACCTTGTGTGCTGTGTTATCATCCAGATCACCGGGTGTAATCAGCCATCTCACCTGGGTGCTGGGTAATCCATTCCATATCACCTGTGTGCAAGCTTGCCATATCCATATCACCTTTGTTGCAGTGTGTCATCATCCATATCCTGTGTGCAGTGTAACATCATCCTAAGTAAGTGTAATCAATCAACTGTTGTGCTGTGTACATCATCCCTATCACCTGTGTGATTCATCCATATCACCAGTGTGCTTGTGTACACATTTCCATATCACACGGTGTATTCCATAATCATCCTGTGTGCTTGTGTACCATCATGCCCTTGTGGCAGTTGATCACCTGACACTGTGTGCTGTTTGTAATCATCCATCACCTGTGTGGCTAGTGTCATCATCCATATCAACTGTGTGAGTGCTCATTCCATTCACGGTGATCCATATAACCTGTTGCTGTGTACATCCATCCATATCACCTGGTGCAGTTGTACATCATCCATATCACCTGTGTGTGGGCTGTGTGATCATCCATCACCTGCATGTGGTGCTCTTCACTGTGTGCTCTATCAAAGTGTCTGTTTATCACCTTATCCTGTGTGCGTATCATCTCAGATATTACCTGTGTGCATTGTACATCCTCTATATCACCTGTGTGCATTATAACCTGTGTAAATGCCCATTGTACTGCGCTGCAAAGTATGTGGGCGCTTCATAACTAAAGCAAAAGTTCACACAGTGATATTCTGCAGGGACCTGGTATGGAAAGGGTATGTATTGAATGCCTTCGGGCTGCTGGTACGGAATTGGTTAATACAGTGATATTCTGCAGGGCTACGGTATGGAAGGGGTTAATACAGTGATATTCTGCCAAGGTTACATGTGTATGGAAGGGTTAATAGAGTGATTTCTGCTAAGTTCATCATGGGACAGGGGTTAATACATCGCTATATTCTCTGGAAGGTCTGTTACGGAAGGGGTTATGCAATGATATTCTGCCGGGCTCTGGCCGAGGTGGGTTAATGCAGTGATCATTCTGTCGGGGCCGGCACGGGAAGGGCTTATGCCAGTGAATTCTGATCGGGCTCCTTGGCACGGAAGGGGTAATTGACGTGATATTCTGCCGGGCTCTGGCACGGAAGGTGGTTACTACCGTACATCTATAGGAAGGAAACTGTTAAACCCCTCCTCGGACGCACCATTCCACAGCTGAGTATCTCCCCTCCCTCTCAGCCGCTAGACAGTCCGGGCGTGCTACTGTTTCTTCTGTCGGCGACACCGCTCATTGTGGCCTGCGCGCGTGGTCTAACTTCTGGGAGTCTGTAGGCATTTGGGGAGAGTGTGATGAGCGTTCTGGAGTGCACGAGTTGTGACGTAGGAACTCAACTCCCAGCGCGCACCGACGGCATCAAGGGGGAGCTTGGACTGAGACAGGAGAGAAGGCCGAGGGGATAGAGACGAATCAGCGTATGTTAGTGTGTGTATAAGTGGGGTTATAATAATTAAATTATATTATATACAGTGTTGTATTGTGTGTTATACAGCTCTTGTGGAGTTATATATATATTATATTAGATATCTATATATATACAGGTGTGTATGTGTGTGGAGGTGGTATAGTGGGGTTATATATATTATATATATTCAATTATGATTTATATGACAGTGTATTGTCCTTGTGTCTGTATCAGTGGGGTTAGTATATATATATTATATATTATTAATATATATTATATTACCATGTGGCTGTGTGTTGAGTTCGCGGTATTGATATATATATATATACGTGTGTGTAGAGTGTGTATGTATGTACTGTAAGTATTGTTTTATATATACCGAATGAGTATACATAGCTATTATTTGCTGCTATATTACAGTACTAATGAGCTTCATATACATGTAGGTGTGTGTACATTGTTACTATATACCACCCACATTTTGGGTGTATCTATCTATGTATATATATATAATGGGAAAGGCGGGGTTGCAGACCTGCCTAGAGACACAGATTAGCATACAGCATTATCATTTGGCATTATCTATATATAATGGAGAGAGAGAGAAAACTATACTCTGTAAGCGTCTTCATGCATCCTTTAGAAAGGCCATATATTTATTTAAATGACCATAACACTCAATAATGTTTCGACCCGGCTTGGCTGGGAGGTACGCACATCTCATTATATTAGGGGTTATGTGAAATGCAGTTTTGCCCCGGAACTTGGGGTCGCTGCACTGAATCAGGGTTTAGGGGACACAGTAAATAATATGCAAGTGGGAGCACGTGTCTTTATTACAGAAATGCCTTTCCCCCTTCAGTGGTTTTCAGCTTTTAATCATATATATGTAGAGGTACTGTACAGTAACCTGGTTGAGCCGAGCTTCCATAAATCCAAAAATAGTAAATAGATGATACGTTCTTGGCTTCTACGAAATGCGTTATTGTGCCGAGCTTCTTCGGAACAGCTCGCACAAATAAAAAGCACTTTCGTTAGCCACAGACCGGTATCATCTATTTATTTTTTCTTTTTGATTTTATACTTATATATATATATTTTTTGTATTGTCTATCTATCTGTATCTAGACTTAGGTATATGTTTCAGTACAAAGGTTCAGCTGTTACAGGGTTGCTAAGCTAACGACAAAGGAGGGGAGTAGGGCAATGGAGAGCAGTGGGCACTGTGAAGAGGGAGGTGAAAGGTAGAAGGCAAAAAGAGACAGCAAGGTGAGGAGGAAAACGGAGAGAGGAGACCCAAGGAGACAATGGATGAGAAGGACAGGAGGGAGTGTAAGTGGCACAGAGAGGAGCGGATCAGCAGTAAAAGCGTGGCGAGGAGCAGTGCAAAGAGAGCGGGCATGCCAGGAGGAGAGGAGGTGCGCGTCATCGGCTATCGTAACCGCGTGCGAAACTGCGATCCAAATGCGTGCCTCTAGAGGCTTTCCGAGAGACGCTGCGATGGCGCACGCGATGAGAAGCGCCGCCCACGAAGAAGACATACATTTGATTCTGCACGTGAACGTTTTCGCACAATGAGGGGAACCCTACTCGTGTCGTCACGGCGTGTCCGCCGAAGCCTCCCCCCCTCCACGCACACGCCTCCCGTCTCGCTTCTAACCCAGGCCAATTGTCTGCAGCTGGAGTCGCGAGTCGTGATGTCGCCGCGCCGCCCGCCATGGACGCGGGTGCCTAAGTAAGTGGAAGAGTGACAAGAGCGCGTCGGGCGTTCCAGCGAGCAGTACATGTTCATTATACACGCTTTTAAGATCTTGTGTGATCGGGTATTTGTATCTGAGTATGCTACTCGGAGCACACACAAGGTTTCGCCTTCAGGAACGTCATCTAATAGGAAAGCGCTGACTTGTTATTGGTGAGACTTGTGGTGGGTAGTAACATAAATGGGGAACCTATAAATAAAGTCGTATAGGAGAGTGAAGATGGGAAGGAGGCATTAGGAAGATAACCAGACAATGGACACCTTCCACGATGCTCAGGAGGAACGTTTTTGACACGTCTTGTGTTCCCTGTCCGTGCTCACGTTTGGTAGTGTAGGACCTGGACCCTCAAATGCGAAGAAATTCAGAATCCTCAGACACAATGCCAAGACCTATCGAGAGAGCATCTGGGATTACCTGAAGAGACAGGAAACAGAATGAACTGTTGATGTCTTTTGGGTTTCCGAGTGTCCAGTAATTGAAACCGGACGTCCATTTATTCGACCCTCTGTCCAGTAAAAATGAGAGGTAATACTGGACATGTTTATTGTCTGTGTTTACCCTCTGGACATGATGGGACGGTCGATTGCTACTCTCTGGACATAGTGACCTGACCGGCTTGTCTTCGCGGGATTGCCCCGAGCAGGGAAGAGAGCAGGGCTGTGCTAAGGGCTGGGCAGACTTCCTCCATCCTTTGAAAAATTGCGCTGCTGGGTAATGCAGCCAATCAAGAGAGGTGTCAGGAGCCTGGGGGGTGTTCCCAATGAGAGGAGGAACAGCATGGAGAGGAGTGATGTGTGGGTTTCGGTGAGCATGTCGCACCCTTTCCCCATTGTGTCCAGGAATTTGGCAAACCACCGGCAAACCCTATGCTTAACCAAACAAAAAGTCTGTGACATCATCACACGGGTGAAGAAATGAAATGGTGGGGGCGCGTACCTATGACAAGACAAAAGCTCATCGTTGGACAAAGATGGCACTCTCTGGCCTGGATATGCTAAGAGATTCAAAAGATCAAGACGTACGACCAGATTCAAAATGGGAGCATGATGTGAAACCAAACATTAGTTGGCGCGCGACTTGACTGGAGTCGTACCGCCATGGCATGGGAGATTCATTGGGGTGCGGCTGCATCCCAGCGGGCTGACATGAAGAAGACTGATATATAATTAACGTCTATTTTAAAGGGGACCAGTAATATCAAAACAAAGCAGAGTCCCATTAACATGTAACGTTTTATTAAATCATTTCTACAATAAGGAACAAGAAAAAGTTATGTATTATTATTATTATTATATTATTATTAGAAGAGATAAGGTAACAAGATGTAAAAGTAAACTTGCCAGTATCTCCTTGTAATCATGTTACCTGTGTGTGATTTTAAACCGCCACAACTGCGGAACTCGACCCCCTGTGTAAATTCAGTATATATATATATAATCGATGGAGTTTAAACCCCCGGGCGAGTACAATATTGGCCCAACAGCACACGTTTGAGTACTAGGTGCGAGTAGATTTTTGGTGATTTGTTCAACCACTGGTGTTGTGTGTGTGTGTGGTGTGTAATATATATATATATACTATATAGTAATATATATATAGTATAGATATATATATAATATATATTGATATATTATATATATAGTATATATATCTTATAGATTATATATAACGGAGTTAAGTTATGTGAGTAAAAAACGTGGACAAAAACCCTCCACAGGGAGAAAGCAAATATAGCTGTATGCTATCTGCATTGGTCCTTAGGCAGGTCTCACCCCCGCCTTCTCCCCATTATACACCCAGCATACAGCACTTCCCTGCAGCACAGGGATCTGGGAAATGACATGGAGAAATGAGCACACAGTGTCATCTTTTGCACTCATAATAACCATTTTAACATGGTTCCCTATAGGTCCTAAGCTTGCTGCATGGTCCGGTCAAGGAGCTTGAGAGCACAGCCAGGGTTAAGGTTCATACCGCAGACAACCACCCCCACACCCAAAGAACAGCTGTTTTGACCTTGACTGGTCTCCATCAGGTCGGGGTTGATTTACTGGGAATGCAAGAGAGGCTAATCAGTATTATGGTTTAGCCCAGCGGTGCGCAAACTTAAATTAGTGCCGGGGGAGCTGCAGGGCCCTCTGCAAACCTACTTATCGTGGCTCCGGCGGCTTCCTCCTCGCGTAACCATGGCAACGCGGCGCAAAATGACGCTGCGAGGTGTCATGGTTGATCTATGGCAACGTGACGTCTCCGCCACTCTTCGGCATGGAGAGAGCGTTGCCAACGTTCCACGGGAGCAGAAGTACCGATACCAATAGGGGATCGATGTGCACTTGGAAAGTGGTTGGGCTGTAGCGGGGGGGGGGTGGGCGCGGAGTGAGGGAACAGCCGAGGGGCGCAGGGAAAAAAGTTTGCGCAACCCCCTTGGTCTGCCTATCCCATAGCCTCTCTTGCATTCCCAGTAAAATCCACCCCACACTGTGAGACCCATCAAGGCTCCGAACACAGCTTGTCTGTGGGTGGGTTTCTGGTAGCCACCTTAACCCTGGATGTGCTAAAGTGTCCCGTGTGACCATGCAGCAAGCTTAAGCCTATAGGGAACCGTGTGTTAAAACATGGTTATTGAGCTCAAAGAAGTGACACTGTGTGACTCTTTCCGATGTCATTTCCCAGAATCCCTTGCTCGCAGGAAGTGCTGTATGCTGGTGATAAGGGGAAAGGCGGGGTTGCAGGACTGTCTAAGCTGACACTGCAATGAGCAATACAGTCTATATTTGCATATATATATATAAGAGAGAGAGAGACGAAACTATACTCTGTATCAGCCTTTCTTATGCATCCCATTAGAAACTAGGTCCATATATTTTATTTAAATGACAATTGAACCTCTTGTGCTGCCGGGTGTAACGCACACTCATTATATGGGGGTTATGTGTAAATGCAGTTTTGCCACGTGACCTTGGGTCGCTGACCTGAATTCAGGGTTATGGTGGACACAGTAAAAATAAATGCAGGTGGGATCACGTGTACTTTATATAACGAAATCGCCTCTTCCCCCTTCATTGTGTGGTTTCAGTTTAATCTCAGCCGAGTGTCTAGTGCGGATTTTTCTATCGCAAAGCGAGGACGAGGATTTTCTGCCGATATGGATGCTATATGTGTTATAATTGTGACATACATACTTATATATCACACCACACAACACAACACACACACACACACACCACACACACACCCACTTCTATAGCCCTTATATGGACTTGGTCTTGTGTCTGCATTTCAGACCATGGGTATGTTTTGGGGGGGGTCGGAGAATTGCAGGGTGGAGTATATTGAGATCCAGGAAATATGTGCATACCGTTACCCGCTCCCAAATCTGGTAAGTACTCCTCCCTATCCCCCACCCCCATCACCTCTTTCACCCTATATCACACACCCGTTCAGCTCCTCCGGCCGGTTTGTCGAAGTCGCCATACAAATCCATTTGGATCCGGACTCGGTAAGCATGGCGGCCCCCGGAAAATGTCTCATCGTGGCACGTAGGCCGGCCCTTTTAATAGTGCTTTTTTACGACCTGCCGGCCCTTTTTTCCTTCCCAGGGAACAGCTTTGCCACATCACTTCTTATGGGGTGGTGAGAAGTTTGAGACTCCGCACCCCGAGGGATAACCTATTCGGAGCAGAGCCTGCTGCGTCCAACCCCGAACACAGACCAGCTCAATGTAGTCCTCAGGTGGAGCTGC
>WSYH01009494.1:0-25837 GCA_036426205.1 Ascaphus truei | reverse complement strand
AATGACTGTAACGCACTGGTACCTGACAGCAGAGGATCCTTAAAACATAAGGGATTTCTTGTATATTTGGAAAAAGAGTGGTGATGACGTCAGGTCGCACATTTTTTGTGTTGTTTCAATTTTTTATTAGGCGTTTATACATTATTAATACATGCAGACATATCTAGCCTATACAGGGCTGTTTGTTTTTCACATGAAGCTCCGCCATGCCTCCGATCCTTTGTGTGGGACCGAAAAGAGGAAGCAGGAAGAGAGAGGAGAGAAAAAGAAAGGGGGAGGGGGAAGGAGGAAAGTAAGGTGGGGGGAGGGGAGGGGGGGTTGGTTCGCGACCCCTCCTTATCGTCACCAGGAAGCCATGTCCTGCTACTTTCTCTCTGATACTAGGTCATCACCTTTTATGTATGGGGGTTTATATCTGTGGGTGTCAAGCCATGGTCCCACACTTTTATAAAAGGGACGGTTGTGGCTCTTTTCAGAAAGAGTTGAAAGGCTTTTCCTTAGCATGTACTTCATGGATCTTTTCTTACTGTTTGCTTGGGGGGGGGGGGGGAGGAGGAGGCGGGGTTGAGACCTTCTTCCATCAGGCAGCCACCGCCACATCTCGTCGTGTAAAGAATTTTTCGAATGAGGAGTTAATTTTGCTTAGTTGGTGCGGTCAATATTTCCATGGCCTGCGCCATAAGGAGGTAAGCGGTATCAAGGTGGTTATTGTGAGGTCTGTGACCTCTTTATTATAGTTTGTTAGGGTTAGCCATAATTCTGTATTTCGGCGAATGACCACCAAATTGGGCCCATGTCCCCCTTTGTCCGCAGCCTTCAGCATAGATCGGGAGGGCCAGAGGTTGGAAGGGTAAGCATTTTTGAAACATCCCCAATAGTCCAGTTTGCCACATTAGCTGGTTGGGAAAACTACTGATTCCCAGTACTTCCTTTAGTTGGTAGCAGTTGCATTTTCCTGGATGTAATGTTCCCACCCAAACATGTAATGCACAAACACTATTTAACAACATTGTGCCCTGTATGTTGTTTTTTTACATTCCCATGTAGGTATTGCTGTTCTGACCTTTTTCCGTAAGAACATCATTGAGCATAACAGGCCTCCTTTATCAGTGGTTATTTACAATTCAAAACTGTGCGTCATTTACTGAGAGGGCATCTGGGGGAAATTATATGTCCTATATAGCCTGTAATGTACAAAGAGTCTACATATCATTTGACGTTTTTGCAATGACGTCCATGTCCAAATTTGGGGGATTGAGGAAAGATGAGATAAAATGATTTGCCCTAGGTCATAAGCTGGCGCTCCACTTCACTTGAAAGTAAGGGTCTTTCCACTTAAACACTCTTCAGATGAGCGTTGCTTGCACTAGTGTGCACATTGGGTACTAAGCAATGGCTCTGATTATTCCCTTACAAGCGTATCGGGACGGTCTTCACCGCTAATGATGTAGCAACGGGCAGGGTCACGGGTAAGATCGATTAGTTAGCCAATGTTTCATGTAGCATTTTTTTAGGCAGATACAACTAGTTCATTATCAGCATATTATGCTGAGCAGTAAGTAACTTTTCCTAACAACCCTAACTCCATTGCTCATGTTACAGAATGAGAATTCAGAGTTGATTTGTAAGTGTTGCTTCAATGTCTGAGACTCCACTGTTTGCTGTCAGTGTAAATTTCCTTTTCAGGAATTCTTCATTATTCCATAATATGCCCCAAGTTCGGGCGAGGCTTGACAGCTGGTTAAGCGCGGCGTTTAACTTTGAGTTTGATGAGTGAGAAACCACTTCCGTGTTTCAGGTTCTTCCCAATCACAATTTTTTTTATATATTATATAGATATATTTTTTTTAATGGGGTTTTTAGGTTGTCACACATAATCCCCCTAATTATATCACTGTTATGGGGTTCACTTTGATGCCAGTAACCATTCTGCAAATAAGAAACAAATGCACAGGAAATGTTATTTTTTTGTCACTTGAATAATTGTCGATACTATTACCTATATCTGCAGGTCGCTATCAAACAGATAATCTGCAGAAGCCAGCAAGAAAGCCTGTATAATCAACGAAATTCTTGTGATGAAAGAACTTATTAAAACCCGAACATTGAAACTTCTTAGACAGGGTACTGGAACCAAACCATTCTAATAGATGTTACAATCTACAGGGAATAATGGGATACTTACACATACAATACTTGCACGAGCAATTTTGCTGTAGGGAATATACCAAGTATTAGGGGGGCATGTAACCATGCATCTGGAGTTGCAGGAGTGGCCTCCGGCCTAAATCAGCAAATGCTTGCTGAGGTAGAGATTTTTGACCGATTGGGAGGGATTGTGATTCAGGATCATTAATGAGTATATAATGGCTATTGCATGTACGCCCTCTAGCCGATCAGATAGTTAATATTTCCCTCTTGTTTGTCTGTTCATATTACCCAATTTGAGATATTATTGGCAGAGCTTGAATTTTGATACATAGGAGATGGCTCTGTCGCTCACCTGATGACGTTGTGTCAATACAATGTGTTCTCTCTCGCAGAGTAGTTTCCTAGGGGGGACGAGCTGTTTGTGGTGATGGACTATCTGCATGGGGGTCACATCACCGACGTGGTCACAGAGACCTGCATGACGAGGCACAGATAGCCGCTGTGTGTAGAGAGGTAGGTGCAATTTACACAACCCAACCCCCTTTTATTGTAAAAAAAAAATTAACTAAAGATAAATTGCAGTTATACCACTAATGCGCTTTGGTTACAATTTGTTGTTCTTTCTATCGCAGAAATAAATAAACAACTTTATCAGACTTGAATTAATGCAACGGTATGCAAAAAAAAAAAAAAAAATTGCCAGAAATGTCAGAATAAATGGCCTTTAGTTTTAGATTAAGTGATTTAAGTACGTTAACCTACCTCCATCAATGTATGGTGGAGAAATAGATATAACCTAGAAGGAAGTTTTTGTGATCGGTCTTCCCGTGTGTTCCAACAGCAAATCACAATCCCTCCCAGTGAGGAAATCTTGAATCACCCAACAGTTCAAGCAGTTTACTCCAATTTCTCTGTACACAAAACCAGTCAGGGCTAAAAGAAAGCAAACACATTTAATAGATTTACATGGATTTTTTTTGTTACCCAATTATTAGTAGTAGTAGAAATAGTCCAGAGCAGGGGTGGCCAAATCCAGTCCTCACGGGCACCAACAGGTCAGGTTTTAAGGATAGATCACCTGCTTCAGCCGACGGACTGGACAACAATCAGTGACTGTATTGATGTGATGTGCGAAGCCAGGGTTTTTTATCCTAAAACCTAACCTGTGGTGGCCTGAGGGGACTGAAGTTGGGCCACTCCTGGGCTAGAGTGAATAGTGTGTTCTGCATTGAAAGACCCTCGTTAGATTGTTTTCTCGCTGTAGTGTTTGCAAGATGTTTGAATCTCTTACATCCAACAGGTATCCACAGAGACATCAAGAGTGACAACGTGCTTTCTAGGAATGACGTTCTTTGTCAAACTGATGAGGTGGTTGTATCCTGTATTCGCATAAAAAGGTAACCGTAAGTGTGGGAGGAGGGTGGCAAGTGTTGGCGGAGACACATGAATGGGGGAGACTTCAGTTTAAACAACCAAAAATAGACAAGTTTACCCATGCAACCGGAAAAAAGCTAGATAATAATAATATGCCAGTGAAGATGACTTCACGCGCCTGCAGGAGGAGAGCACGCTCCATTCAAATGATTTGTGACTAGACATGGTCTGCACATTGGATGACTGCTTCACGCACATTCAGTTGGGGCCTAACTAATTACTCCGGTGTTATTTGTTGATTGCTTTTAGCAGAAACTGAGCATGCGTGTTGAAGCCTTCACTCTCTGCCTGGAAGCGAAAAGAAACTCTTGTCATTTTGGAAGTCTTCAATAAACATGCTTCGAGCTTGACCATTCACAGAACCATTTTGTTACATTACCAGTTCTGTACACGTTCTGGGCAACACAGATGTCTAGGTTACTTGTATTGACCTTAGAGAATGTAGGTTTATGCAGGGTTTGTTTTACCTTTAAAACAGCCCTTTCTACTGTGCTCGACTGCCACTAAACTCTGACTCGGCCTCATTCTCTACCGTCTTGATACCTGTCACCTGATGACGGGCCCTTCCTGCCTCTCACCCTGGTCTCCCTACAATCATCCTAAAACTGATGCCAGAATCACTTCTCTTACTAGGATCTGTCTCAGCATCCCCCTCATGGAAATCCCTCTCCTGGCTTCCGATCAAATTCCAGCATTCACACTAAATTCTTCTCCTACTTTAAAGCTTTTACACCTTTCTGCCCTCCTCTACATTCTCAGCCCTAATTTTCGCTTGCCACCATCCAAATCTTGCGTTCTGCCTCAAGGATATCTTCTTTCTACCCCTTTTGTATATAAAGCACTCTCCCGCCCTTAACCTTGTTTCACTGACTGCCCCACAACTCTGGAATGCCCCTCCCATCAGAGTACCCGACTAGCACCCTCGCATTCCACTTAAGACCCCCCACCCTTTTAAGACACACTGCTTAAAAGAAACATATGAATAGCACTTGAATATTTTGAACACATGATACATAAAGCTTGGCCCCCTGCAGACACATTACCAGAACTCACCTCCTACTGTCTCTGTACGTTTCCCACCTACCAATTAGACTGTAAGCTTCCTGGGCAGGGACTCCTCTTCCTTAAGTTACTTTTATGTCTGAAGCACTATTCCCATGACTGTTATTTATATTATCTGTTATTATTGATTACCACATGTATACTACTGTGAAGCGCTATGTACATTAATGGCGCTAAAGACATACAATCAATAATTACCTTTTAAGCCTTTGCGCCAGAGAAAGGACTGCAAGCAATATGGAGAAACACATTGCTGGCCCCTTGGGAGATATTTTTTGTTTTCTTTCTAGTTAAAAAAAAAAAAAACCCTATGCCGATCCATAAGTCTCAGATTTGTCCATTTTTTGCGAAATACAAAAAACAATGATTCAGATCATGATGCTGAAAAAGCTCTTGGTTGTGTTGGTGTTTTAAATGTTTACAGCAGGTAGATTTTTGTCAAAATGCTTTTTAACATCGTGAGGCAGGTGCTGGCACTGGCTGTAGTCTGCCCCTCTATCTGGCCAGTATTAATCATATCCTATCTTCTTTCCTGCAGCTGCTTTGGCTTCTGCGCCCAGAATCACACCGGAGCAGAGCAAGCGCAGCACTATGGTGGGGCCCCCATACTGGATGGCCCCTGAGGTAGTGACCGGAAGCGTATGGACCTAAGGTAGAACATTGGTCCCTTGGCATCAGGCTATCGAGAGGTAGAAGGGAGCCACCGTACCTCAACGAGAACCCTTTGTTAGGAAGTTGCCCACGTTTTGCTTTGTATCTTGTATTCACTGTTTCTCTTCATTACATTATAAGGCCGGGGAGCACCCCATGGTTTTGCCAAATAGGCTTGTAGTATACAAGATCATACAATGGGGGGGTCATGCGGTTCGATATGCTGGATCAAAGCTCCGAGTCCCATGACAGCAAAAGAATAGTCTGTGCTAGTTAATACCGGAAGAGCTCCACAATTCATCTATCGGAGTTCGGCCGAATCCCAGAACAAGTGATACTCCTGCTCTGGCGTCATGTTGCTGTGTGAGGGAGCAGAGAAATCTAACACAATATTCAAACACAAGGTTTCATATTTGTGTTAGGATACAGAATAGAACAAACATTCTACATATACCACGGGTGGCCAAACTTGGTCATCAAGAGCCACCAACCAGCCAGGTTTAAGGATATCCCTGCTTCCGCACAGGTGGCACAATCAATGGCTGTCATTTTGATCGAGACACCTATGCTGAAGCAGGGATATCCTTTAAACCTGACCTATTGGTGGCTCTTGAGGACTCTAGATTGGCCAACCTATAAAGCTACATCATGTTACATGGTTACATTAGTACATAGTAACGGAGGTTGAAAAAAAGACATACGTCCAAGTTTCAACCTATGCTAAATTTAGACGATAGAACTTTATCCTATATCTGTACTACATTATATTGATCCAGAGGGTGGCATACAAAATACTTCCAGTGACCATCGTCTAATTGATATCTCATAAGGGAAACAAAAATCCCTTCTCATGACTCAAGAATTGGCAATGGATTACTCCCTGGATCAAAAATCTTCCATGTTTACTTATTTGGTATCTCCCTGTATACCTTTACTTTCTAAGAAATATGTCGCAACCTTTTTTGTGAAAAGTATCTATTGTATCTGTCCATCACAGTTCCATGGGTAATGAATTCCACATTTAACTGCCCTTACTGTAAAGAAACCTTCCTTTGTTGCTGGTGAAATCTCCTTTCCTCCAATTTTAAGGAGTGACTCTGTGTGTTTGTACTGCCCTTGGGGATGAATAGTTCTTTTGAAAGCTCCTTGTATTGTCACTGAATATATTGTATATAGTTATCAATTCCCTCTTAAATGCCTCTTTTCAATGTAACAAATCTAATTTAGCTAGTCCTCTTCATAAATCAGGTTATCCATCTGCCTTTATTAATTTGGTGGCTCTATCTTGCACGCTTGTAGTTCAATAATGTATTTTTATGGAGTGGTGCCCAAAACTTGTTCTCCATATTCAAGGTGGGGTCTTACTAATGCTTTGTAGAGAGGCAAAATTTAGTCTCCCTTCCTTCAATCTATCCCTGTTCAATGCAAGATAAGGTTCTTGTTTGCCTTGCAGCACTACATGGACTGGACACTTGCTAAGCTTGGTGTCTACACACACTCCTATCCTCTCATCAAGGATTCTCCTAATTTCCCCATTGATTTGTAAATGGCTGTTATTCTTGTTTCCAAAATGCATAACTTCACAAATTTAGCTGTATTAATTTCATCTGCCATTTACCTGCCAAGTTCCAGTCTATTCAAGTTCGTTGGAGAGATTACACTGTTCTTGATTCTAATACCTTACACAAGTTAGTTCATCAACAAAGATGGAGACTTTGATCCTCTACCAACCTCGAGGTCATTAATAAAAAAGTTAAAAAGCAGGGCTCCATTACTGATCCATGAGGTACTCCACTCACAAGTTTAGCCCAACCTGAAAAAGTTCAATTTATGATAAACTCGTTGTCTATCCTTCTACCAGTTTTCAATCCAGGTGCAAATATTTTACCGAGTCCAATTTGCTTATTTTGTACCACTAACCTTGTATGGAACCGCATCAAAAGCCTTTGCAAAATCTAAGTAGTTTAAGAGCAGAAAACCAAGGGTTGATACCAGTACTCCAAGACAGGAAGAAGTATGATTGGGCACTAGGGCAGGGGGCCGCAACATTTCTGGCGGGGGGGGGCGCGGTCGCTTTACAATGGCTGCACTCTTCCCCACAACATTAAATTACATGGTGGAGCGGCAAGGCCTCTGCAAGACTGCTTACCTCGTCTCCAGCTGCTTTGGTCAAACATGACGACGTTGACATCCGAAAACGCGGAGAAAAGAGATGGGCGTTTTGTCAGGGGTGCGCAGACAAAGTTTGCACACCCCTGCCATTATGGGAAGGGGTTATAACAACAGAACTCTGAGATCCACTGCATCACAGGGTAGAGGCAGTGGGACAAAGTCCCCAGTTTACATGCATCAAATAATACTTTGGAGCTTAACTGTAGTTGGAATTGTTGCAGGAAGAGAGTGATGAAGCAATTGTGTGAGAGCATTAATGAGTGCTCTTGTTGCAGAGAACCCCAGGCAGACTCAATGCATAATTGGTATAACTAAAAACACAGTTTATTAGACTTAATAATAAATACATAGGGTAAAAAGAATGACCCTCAGACACGACAATGACGTTGAGCAGTACACAGTAACACCTGTGTAGATGTGGTGGCTACAGGCCTTTGATTAATGAAAAAGTTCTGTGGACAGAATAGCGGCAATGGATTTTTGCAGTCAGCAAGTACTTGTATCAGTACAGTGCAAAATGACACATGTCTAATTGCAGGTAGGGCTCAAATGATTTATTCCCAATGATACTAGAAAATGTTGTCTGGAATTTATATATGGATTCATAATACATAAAAGTAAAGAGTAATTAAGCATCGATTATATAAATGTTTGGCGGGTTTGGTTTGGGGTCCTCAGCCAATTTTTCTACCCCCCCCCACCCACCCCCCCCCACCGCTTCCCGCGTACTGAAAAAGTTGCGATAACAGCCCGAACGCTCGTTGTTGGAGAGTTGGCGATGTACACCTCTCGAACATGAGTGCGGTCAGCGGCTCGGGGGACGCAAGCCTTATTTCCTTCATTGCAAGGTATACGTTTCAGAAGGGTTACAGAATGACATTGATATTACCATTTGGTAATATTTCTGGCAAAAGTGAAGTCACAACATACAGAGGGAACCCAAAGAAGGGCTCAAAGAACCCCACTAGAATGCACTCATTGCAATTGATCACAAAGCCAAGGCTAAATTACCCTCCTGTGGTCCAACGCACAGGTGAAATAAGGGTTAAAAAGGAGTGACCAAAACAACAGTTTATTCATCAATTTATTACCACACTAAATGGTTAAATAATAAAATTCCCCACGGAGGAGGTCTGGAAGAACAAGGGTAAGTGCCTCTGGATAGCTATATTAGACTGGCAAAACCCTCCCTCACTGCGGTCCTTGTGTCATGATAATAAACTACCACACTGTAGTGAAAGCATATTGTGCTCAAATGCAGAAATTACTCTGAGACTCTCACTAGCCCAATAAAGGCGATAGGAAACACTGGTACATAGATGGTGTAGGTAAGACTTGTATCAGTTGTGAAAGGTTTAATACCCAGCTTGCTTGCCACAAAGACTATGCAAAATATGCTGTCAGATTGATTATCAAAATTTGCACCCACCAAAATTGTAACATAACTATGGTGTGTTTACATTCAACCCCTTAGTGTTTTATCCATGTATCCAAGGCATTATAGTAATATTGTATACGAGGAAAAACTTGCCACAATGTATAGCCACTTTAAAACACAGCTAGTCGTAGCCAATAGCCACACTGGAATAACTATAAAAAGTGACTATTCCATATGCCAAATGAGCTCAGCCTGTATATATAGGCAATGTTAAATCATTGCACTGCAACGTGATAAGACATTACCTTTCACATATAGGGGTTTCAGCGAACCAAATAAGAGAGTATGTGATCGGCCGTAAATGGTAGAGATCCGCATACACCGCGCTCCCGGGACGTCACCCTCGTGAAGTCAAACAATGAACCTGCTTTAAAGCAGTAAAAAAGTTTTTTCTTCGTTACTTGAACACTCGGCCTGTTTATGGATAGCAAACATTTTCTAGCTTGGGCCAGCGCACATCACATTAAAGCGTGAAATAGATTTGTTGCTTTATAAAACCTTCCATCTTGTGTTTTGAAGCCTTGAGCTGGCTTACTTATAGGTGCATCTTTAAACTGCTGTTTCTCGCGAGGTTTGGGAATGTGTTAGCCCGTATTCTGAGAGAAGCTCTCAATGCACAAATTTTGTGTTCTCTCTAACCTAGAGAAAAGTGGACTGGCTGTGTCATTGTTGACTAGGAGGATCAGCTTGATGTTTGAGTAGGTTCGTCCTGGTGAAGCTGTATAAGCTGAGGATTTTGTTGTCGCCCAGGCTTGTATTTGATTGCTACCAATGGCACCCCAGAAGCTTCAAAACCCTGAAACGTTATCGCGATCTTCGGATTTCCTGAACCGCGCTCTGGAGATGGACGTGGAAGAAAAGAGAGGATCGGCAGAGAGCTCTTACAGGTGAGTGGAGTTTGGGAAGAAAAAACACATTTAACATCCCTAGGGAAAGTGACATGAAGTGAAAAATGACCATCTTTGCAGGACACATGCATATATATACTTTAGTGGTGGTGGCGCTATTAGGTGTACCATAGAGCCCAAAATAGAAACGCCAGGCTACATGCAGTTATAATGCTTTGTGAGGGGTTTCAGGGGCCTTCCCCAAGATCTTTGGGACCACAATTGAAAACATTGTATGTGAAGCACATGGTAAATTGTGTGAATTAAATTTTCTCTCCATATGGGAAATCAAACGGCCAACCAAATTGCTTGCTGATCCCGAGCCACTAGGAAGGCGGCCACAACAGCGGTGGGGGGGGGGGGGGCTGGAGATGGAGATGATATGGTGGACTTTATTGGACGACCACAGTGACATCTTTGGATATCTAAGGAGGGACTAGCAACTCTAAATGGAAGTATTTTGTGAAACATGGTTCCTAGAGCTAGAAATAGACTGTTCAGCTGCCACCGGAACCAACTCCAGTTCAATTCTGCTCCCAAAAAAGTGTTCATTAATAAAATTTACACGAAAAAATGGGACGATTGTGATTTTAAGTCTGTCATTATTTTGAAGTTAACATGGTTTGGGCCCACTTTTTGTGCTCACCACTGTTAACAAACATTTTTGCTTGATATTCATTTTCTGCATCCTATGTTAGTGTAAGGATGTTAAGACAAACACTTAACCCTTTATCTGCGTAAACATGCGTTCTCTCCTTCACAGCACCCGTTCCTCAAACTCGGCCACCAAACCACTATCCAGCCTGAAGCTCTGATCCTGGCTGCGAAAGAAGAAATGAAAGACAACCGCTAACATCAGCCCTTGCTACCCCTCTCACCCCGTGGCCTCCTCTCACTCGTCCTACCCTCTTAACGCCCTTGATATTCTTCAAGTGCCCCATCCTAACAAGCTCGTGGGTAACAGAGCAAGAGCGTAGGAGAAGAAACAGCAGCATCCTGTGAAGTAATGAAGACAAAAAAAATATATATTTCTGCTGGGAGGAAGAAGAAAGTATTGAACGGTGAAAAGAGGCAGCGTTCCCCATGTGTGTGCGCACCTTCCTTCCAGGAAATTAAACAGTTTTGTGGCCTTTTCAAAAACCCTGCAAATCGGGGCTCGACTGCATTAGGGGATAATTTATTTGTATGTCTTGTCTTTACCTTCGTCTTCAGTGGGAAGGTCCTGTTTTCTGGTCTTCTCTGATAATTGAATAGCTTGCACGCTGGTGGCAGATCTTTTTTAATTCTAGTTCTCTGCGGGCTCTTCAGATTTGCCTACCTGTCCATGTGGCGCTGGATTAATTATATTCTTCCGAAGTGCAGGGAATAAGGGGTTGTATGTCTTTATATTGTTAGTGGAGAGCAAGGATAGTCCCCCTCCTCCACCGTGTTCACCGATGTTTTCAGTTAACGCGAATTTTGGAACGTTCATCTCCCTTACTCGTCTGTCTTTTTCCCCCGTCCATTATTACTTTCTAATCTGCACTAGAGATAAGGGCTAACTAAGCAGGATGATAAGTGAAGCCAACTGCTGGACCTTAGAGGACATTGTTGGTGTTTTTTTTTTTCTTGCCAGATGATGGGTTTTAAAAGCTAAATATCCATATAAAATAGAAACAGAGGACCTCAGTAAGTGGTAATCTAGGTGGTTTCCACAACTGTACTGTACAAACAGCTGTGTAGAATGGAACAAAACGTAGCTAGAAAAACTTGTACATGTCATTTTCCTAAGACCGTTTCACAAAACAGTTTGGTTGGATTACATCCATGTGCAATGACCAGATGTTTTGAAGGGAGTAATTGAACCGTTTTATTATAAAGTTAGAATTGTAAAAAAAAAATAAAAAAAAAAATAGTGAGCGGGACCGTCTTTACTGCTTGGTTAGTTTGAGTTTTACTGTATCCTGAATGAAAGAAATGAAAAACATCAATATATAGTTTGGCTGCTTCAGACCAATCACATGAGGTAAAACGAAGTGCCATAGACAAGTATACTTTCATATACAGCATGTGTAGGGTCCTCGATTACTGGCACTGCCGTCTGTGCTGGCGCAGTTCTGTGTAGTTGTAGGGTTATTCGATCAGTCATTGTTTTGCAAGGATTAAAAGTTACTGTTTAAGGGGTGGGTGGGGAAAGAAGTTCAATACAAACTTAATTTTTTTTTTATTCTCTGGATTTTAAATGGAAGGTTTTGGTTTTTCTTTGTTACTGAATTTGCGGACTTGGGCCAGTGCAACTAAATCTACCACTTAAGAGTGTTGCCTGGAAACAGCTTCCTGTTGATGCTGTAACTGCTGATCCCATACATTTGCCTTTGTAATATAGTTATCTGACCAGAAGTTGCCTTCTTTTATATATGGACAAAAGGGAACCATAGTGCCATGTTTAATACAGCTCTTTAATTCTGGCCCTTGTTGTGTTATGCTTATGGCTTCTAACCTTTCCAATCCCTGGCCGTTTTGGTCCTCCTGATAATCCTCGCAGCGAAGTAACGCTGCTCACCCACTCCTTTCATCATCTCACCTGGTGAAGAGAAGCCATATACAAGCAGACTAGACAGGTTTTAAAACATGTTAATGCTTAAAATGGCTACAACCATTCCTTTTTACAGAGGTCATGAATAGAAGATATGTTTGGATGAAAACTGTGCCTAGATTCAATGAGTGCCAATCGTACAAAACATCATTTGTGCCTCCCCACCGGAGTGTTATCTTGTGAAAGGCAAAAAACCCAATCGCTTATTGTGTGAGGTTGGTTTTGTTAAACCTCTCTAATGCGGGGAGAAGTGTGGAGTTAATCCCTACACCTCCAGGCGCTGCAGAGGTTAAAATGTGTGTTATGTCAAGTAATTGGGGTCTTAGAACATATCTACGCTGCAAACACATCTTCTGATGATGTGTTGTATATGAAGGCTTGGTTCAGTGACATGTGTCTGGTACAATTACAAAACCAGACTTGTGCATGAGTGCAGCTGTTCTCTGGAGGAAACATTACATGGGTTTGCACAGTTTCTGACTTGTGATTGATTGCTGCCTTTTGACTCTGTTTATGCTTGATTAATTTCACAGTTCAGATGTGTTGTCTTGATCTGTGGGTGAAGCCAGTGGGCTTTGAGTCCTGTAATGGACATTGTCCATATCAGGAGCAGGAGCTGTGGCTGTATTTATGTCTAATTTTTTTTAAACCGTATAGGAAATTGGAGTTGACTCTGAGCCCACGATATCTTTTTCGGTTACAGGTCCTTAATTCTGGCTTGTCAGCAATGTTGATTATGCTTTGCTTATTTTTCACAGCAATGCGGTCCATACACACTCAGAGATCTAGGGTTTGGTGTGATGCACAGAGATCCAGAAGGGATTACCAGCATAGTTGAGAGTAAAATAGTATTTGACACTGAAACAAACACCAAAGCAAATCCATCCTCAATGTATATAAACCCCCATTGCTGACTGTAGGCCCTTGTGGCAGCAAAGGAGTAAACTCCCACAGTGATGCAGGTGTAAGTACTTTCCGTCTTTGTAATCCGAGACAATGCAAAATAATGAATATTTTTGAGGATGCGTACACACGTCTGTCTCCACTGCCCCTTTTTGCTCATGTCATATCGATGTAAAACTACAAGGACTTCCAGAAATATTGGATTTTGAATTTCCATATTGATCAACAAATTTCACCCAAACTGTTAAGTTTCCCTCTCATCCCATCACTCCACTGAGTTTTATTCCACCCATTCCCTCATCCTGGAAGGACTATATAAATAACGTAAAGCGGACAATTACACAACCATAATCACTACTCAAATCCTACCGACCATTTTGCTGAAATGTCTGTTGCCAAAGTGCTAGTATATCAATATTTAGTAGTGAGACAAGCGCTTTATTCCCAGAACATTTTTTGTAGTAGGGTGTAACCTTGCCGCCATTGGAAGTATTTTAACATATGTAATGCACTGATAGCTGTTCAAGATTGCCATCTCCAGATGTAGAGTGTATATATTTTTTATACATTGTATAATACAAAGCAAGGTCCCATAGATGACTGGCCTATTATGAACGCTGTTGCAAAGTGGCTTTGTCTTTTCAAGAGAGTGTTATAACTACCGACTGGTCGAAGGAGTGTCTCCTGTCAACCTTTGTGAGAGGTTCTTTAGAAGACATCAATAAACCATATAAACTGCCCATAAACTTTACCTACATTGACACAATCCCGACTTGATGTGGTCAGCTCTACTAGGATTGCTTGAGCTTCAATTAGCAAAGCAACCTGTACATTTGAACTCGACTCCTCTGTCTCCTCCCCTCAGGTCCCCTTTGCCTCTGTAGTCTTTGCATGCAGTGTTTCATATTTTTATTTTTTTCCGAGGGTAATTTTTTACTGTGTTCTTCTTTCAACCCATCTGTTTAATTTAATCCCATCCTTTATTTAATTGTTAATTTTTAGCAGGCATAACTAATTACTATTTTGGGTGCGTCGTCTGGCTTGAAATAAACATTTTGTTGTTTTTTTTATAGATTTCCCCTGTTTTCTTTTATTAATTTCACCTAACACGAAGACGGTTAGTAATGCTAGTGTGAAAGCTACTTCACTACGAAGGGTTTGTAATTGTGTTTGATCTGTGTTCCCACCAGGTGTGTTTTGGATCGTACTTGAGTTACTAGTGTTAATCTAGATTTTTATTTGTAACCCCTTAAATATTTACTAAACCTCAGAGATGTACAACTGATACTGAGGTGGGGGCCCAAATCCGTTATAACCTATGTAGGCTACCACTGTGCATGGAGCAGTAGGGGACACAAGACTTGGATGTTCATAACAGATGTGGTATAGGGTTATATATAGCAAACAGATATCCGTAACCTCGTAATCCTTAGAAACAGGACCCTGACCAGTAGCAATCATCATCACAGTCACATAAACACTGCGCATGTGTTGTGGTGTGTTATATTCACACTCCATAGACCTCCATCCTCAGTGGCCAGGCCCTGGTGTGTGGAGTAACGGTACACCGTTGGAGCTCTATGTAATAATTGTGTGTGCAGGCCTGTACTTCGCAAAGGTTGTCTTTTGTACACTTTATTCCACCATGGTCCGTCGGGGGACCCCTTTCGTCAGCAGCCCCACTTGCTTACAGGGGTCTCTTGCGGCTGATGTGGTTCGTTAGGCTGTTCCTGTTCTGTTGCCTCTGCAGTCTCACGTGTGACAGCATGGTCCTTGACACAGCTGGCTCTCGGTTAGCCTCACATTTTCAGCTCTGAATCGTCTCCTACTGTACTGTCATAGCTGCCCACCGTTTTAAAAACTAACTCTCCTCTTAGTCCCTCTTCACCAGCCTTTTTACTGGCTTGTACAGTCACATGCATGGAGAGGACTGCTAGTGGGCAGTGGTAGTGTTGCTGGCATTACAACAGGGTTTACATTTTTTTTTTTATTGTCAAATACATATCTTATTGGGTGGTTGCCAGCATAGTATGCAGCGCAGTACGATTGTGGGAGTGAGGACAATAACATTGTATGACAGAGTACATATATGGTAGAGACAATAGGAGGAGTCACGGCCGCATGAGCTTAGTGTTACAGATCTGCCTTAGAGGAAGTCTTTGCACAAACTGATCTCAAGGTGCAATCCCACATAAACTAGCAAGAAAAACAACCTTTGTAAACAATTTAACACATGTTGGCTCCTCACAGTCTAAACAGTGCTAAAAGCAAAGATTGCTGTCTTTTTTGTTGCCTGGAAATAATTACAAAATTACAATTTACTTCGGGTCTCTGGGAAGTGTTGTCAATGTTTTTCATTTTTTTTTTTTTTTTTTTTTTTTTAAACACTTATCCCACCCTGTCCTTAAGAGCCAAAAAGGTAAGGGGAGAGGTCTTACCCGTGCAAACTTGTTGAACGCAAGTGACGAACGGGAGCGGTCTAAGAAAATTATTCCAATCTTAACCCTTTTGCTGCCAGCAATGCATTGGCAAAGCAGAGTTTATTTGCACTAGACGTGTTAAGAATAAGATCTCAATTCTTGTGCCTCATGTTAATATAGCATAGCATAGCGTCTACGTTTATAAGGAGAGGAGTTAGGAGGTAGCTCTTCACATTTGCACAATCACGTTTTGATGCACACATTCACAAGTCTACACTGATAATACTCTAAATGAAGAGGGAAAATGGTTAGGGGATTGCCAAGTATATATTACTATTACAAATATAAAATATGGCATATCTTGCACACTGGATATTTCTTAAAGGATATTTATTGAGTCAGCATCAATAAATATCCTAAGTGTGCAGGATCTTTCATATTATTTCTCAATTCGCCCTGACCATAGCATCTTTGTAGGACTAGTCAGCGGGTAAACGGAATGAGAGATACCCACTCAACCTGAATATATATGCAGGTGCACTAGGAGAGAGAGAAATTACAATACACAGAAAAGGCTGTTACAGACAACAGGAAGGTCCACAGTAACGTGCACTCATTGCATGCAAAAACACAATAGTGGGACTGCTGATCCAATATCAAAGTGGCACTCTCAATAACAATTTAACCATATACTGTATACGTCCACATTGAATGGGCCAGAAGTCCCCAGTATTGTAACGTGAGGTTGATAAAACCAATGTATTAATAATATAAAATTAAAATAGTAAGGACCACCTATAGACAATCTGAAGATTCCCACACAGACTTTTACATACAGGTCTACTCAGAACTGACTTGGGCTTCTGACTTGGGCTAACTGCCAGTCATAATTTGACCATTATACATGCCATGAGTATCTATTGAGTCAGATTGTCTATATGTGGTCCTTACTATTTTAGTTTTATTAATTAAAAAAATTTTTTTTATCAACGCGTTACAATACTAGGGACCTTCTGTCCCATCATTGTGAACCTATATGGTAAATTGTTTGAGAGTGCCACTTTTGATATTGGATCGCGCAGTCTCACTATTGTGTATTTGCATAGCAATGAGTGCACGTTAATTGGGACCTTCTGTTTGTAACAGCAGCATTCCTGTGACCTGTCAGACACTTATCTCCTGACAGATAAAGGGAACAGGCTTGGTTTTGGTTGTTGCTGCTGGAACACCCATATATATGCAAGTGCTCTACACAGTCTGAAAACACTGATAGTGGAATTAATTAGCCATAATGTGTAACTTGAAGAAATATGGACTTTGTTGATCTTCCACTCCTTGGTCGAGGGGCCAAAAGCACTGGTGTGTGTGTGTGTGTGTGTGTGTGTGTGTGTGTGTGTGTGTTGTGTGTGTGTGTGTGTGTTGTGTGTGTGTGTGTGGGTGTGGGGTGTGTGTGTGGTGGGTGTTTTAAGCTACTATGGGACAAGGCAGATTTGGGCGACTGTATGAGATATAAATGTGCTCGTTATTGTTCCTTATATGCTTTATCAGCGGAGGGTTTTTGTCACTTTACTCGCCATAACTTGGTTGTCGCAGTTGTAGTATAGAAAAAAAATTTTTAATAAAGTATTCTCACAACTCTAGCAGTGGGATAAATGTAAGAATCTTTAGAAGAGATTTCTGAAAATTAGATTTTTTTGAGCAAAGAAATTAGGTTAATCCTGTTGCTGGGGACAGCACAGGGTTAAACAGCTGTGCAGTAGCAGTAATGAGGACTGAATGTATACACTTTCCACCTGCAGTGTTTCCAGCTGTGCCTTGATCTGTAAAACTACCTCTACTGGCTGGAGATTGGGCCCGTTGACTTATTAGACCCTTATATAAGTAGAGGAAAACTGCCAGCGCACCTTTTTCCTTGTTTCTCCCCACTCGCTGGTGCCTCATTGCCCCATGGATGGCTCTAAACATCTGGTGGCCTTTTTTGTCTCAACGGTTAGCCTGTGCCAGTGCTCCGCTGGGCATCTAAGAAGCTACTTCCTGCCAGGCTGTACCGATGCACTGTCATGAATTGGCCAGCTCCCTGCAGTTGTGTGTGTCTTTGGGAGCTAACGAATGCTGGTGGAAATTGGTGCGTGGGTGGAGTGGTTTTTGGTCCCGATGTGGTATGACAATCCTCTTCCTCCTGTTTCCTGGCACACGGGTTCACCTTCGACGGAGCGTCTGCAACTCTGCAGTGTCTCTGCAGGAGTTCCTGAACCGGGATTCCCCTCTCATCGACACGCTGGTAAGCTGTTGGTACAATATTTGGGCATGGAGGCTGCCACGGTATTGACCAGACCAACTGGTCCGGGAGCTGACCGAATTCCAACTCATTCAGATTTAATGGGCAAGACTGCAGCTCCTCTCTGCACACCTCGCTCGTCATGGCGTCTTTTGTGGAAGGACTGTGTGTTTCTGCTACCATTGTTAGTGCTTCTTCGCTGCCAGAGCATGAGAGCGGTAATAGGGTGCCCAAAACCGCACTTACTGTGACTGCCCTGGTGTACACAGGTAGGACAAACTCTTGTCATCTACATATTTCAGCTTCTTTCCCCCCAAACAGCATGGATATTCTTAATAGCAGGTTCATTATCCTTGAAGAAATTCAATTTACCAAGTATTTATTTTTGTTAAGTTCACAAAATGTTTATTTATTTATTATTTTTAAATGTATTTTTTAAATATGTTTACCTTATATAGTGCTGAACTTGCAGTAGCACTGTACAGGTAATTTTGTAGGCACAAGTCCCTTCCCTGAAACCCTATATTCTAATGCCTGTGTCCGAGGACAGAACAATAATGTGGCTTGCCCAAGGTCATGAGCCGACACCCAGATTGAATGAATTTGAAAGAATATTAGTTTATTTTATTTTTTAAATCGACATTTTCGGTCAACAACTTAGACTGTATCAACGTAAAGGTCCAAGTTGTGTGACGAATGTCAATTTTTTTAAAATAAACTATATTTTTCACTTGCAAGAAGTCCTGAGTATTGCATGTTTGTTCTACAATTTTATTGAAATCATTAATACATTGGAGCAGCCAGGCAATGTATATGAAAGTAACCATGAGTGGGCCTCAAACCCTGATGTATATGTATATTTTTATTTTAATAGCTCACTGCAAGCAATTATAATACAATAAGTGCAACAAACATAAAACCAGACAATAGGGAAGAAAAAGCCTGTCTCGCAGAGTTACAACATATATAACTAATAGTTATTGGACTTCTGAGTGTGATAAGTTTCTGCATTGCTGCATTTCACGATGTGACACCCATGTTCTATCCTCCTCCCCTCTTAGCTGGTCCATACACAGTGCCTTCTTTAACCCTCGCTGTGTTCCACGCTGACATTTCATTGCTCCGGGAACACGTGGAAAACTATGGTCTACTGGGGAGGAGCCTTGGCTGGTGAGTAACTTGTAATAAACTGAAATACGAGGTGTTACGTTCTAAGGTAACCGAACCTGATACAATGCACAAGCTAGGTCAACCCCACACTATGGTTTATTGTGGGACCTAAATATTGGCAACTGTGTCACAGTAGTAAACATTGATGTCAAAGTGTGGTTCTACCAGCCCTTAAAAAGACGGACAAAGACCGTTATTAACAACAAAAAAAAAAAGAGATTCTTTTAACTCGTTCACAATAATAACATAAGGTGTGAAAAAGCAAAGCTTCCGAGAAAAGGTCATCAATCCACAAGTCCGTACATAGAAAAAGTATGAGTTAAGTATCAAAGATAAATAATGTAGATAATCACGTTATTAATGCAAAGTAAAGTAGTTCCTTTGGAGTGTAGTCAGGGAAACATTGTTCTACCTAATAAGGCATTTTATGAGACATAATAAAAACAACTATGTAATATACTTGTTAGTTAGGTAATCTCTGTAGGGTAACCCTCCATGCCCGGCTCCAAGTGTTACATGGTGTAGTATGTGGCTACTCGGCATAGTTACCTCCATTCAGGGGGCTGGATTCAGACGACTAGGCGATGAGGTAGCCAAGGGTGAAAATGATGATTGCCAGGACTTTTGTAGTGAACTCAATTTTTATTCGGGTCCCCAGTCACTGGGACCTCACACACCACTTGAACATTCGTTTTACATACTCGTGTTACTCATTGTTATTTATATGTTTGTCCGTGGTAGTACTAAAAAGCGCTATGTACACTATGGACTAATAAATAAAGACTAATACATACATACATTGACACAGTGCTTCCCTAGGGTCCCACTCTTTTTTATTGGTTTTGAAATCCTCATACAAAAAGAAAGTGTTACATTATAACAAGTATTGTAAACATTCCATCATATCTCGCTTGTCAAATACATTTTCAAACTAAATTATAAGGGGGGGGGGGGAGTGGGAGTTGGGGGGATTGTCCCAACCTGTGTATGATTTTGCACACTTGTGGTGTTTGGTTTGCATTTTGTTCAAACAAAAATCTGACATGAATTTTTAAATCACGTTAGTTGTTGTAAACATGTAAAGCTGAAACTTTGGAGCCGTTTGATTTCCTCTGGTGCTCCCTTTTGTCTGGTGTTGTTTGTGTGCTCAACAAGAGTGTGCACAGGTAAAGCCCCTGTCTACATTTCCAGTATCTTTATTGGCTCTCTGAATAAAACACTTGTTGACAAACACCCCCCCCCCCCACTTAAGGACCCTAAAAAAATGCCATTTTATATTAATTCCAAATAATTACATCAACCAAAGCAGGTGTTGTCAGCGGGTGAGAGTAGGGGAAGAAAGGCGAGGGATAGATGGATGAAGAGAGAGATAAATATGATATATAGAGTACTATATTAGAGCGTATGGATAGTATATATAGATATATATAGAGATATATATGAGTATAGATATATATATAGCTATATATATATATATTATATATATATATAAAGTGACACTGTGTGCTCATTTGCATGTCATTTCCCAGAATCCCTTGCTGTAGTGGAAGTGCTGTATGCTGGGTGATAATGGGGAAAGGCGGGTTGCAGACCTGCCTAATACATGCAGATGAGCATACAGTTATATTTGCATATTTGCTTTCCTGTGGAGGGTTTTTGTCACTTTTTACTCACCATATCTGAACTCAGTATTATGTTTTATATATATATACACACACACACACACACACACGCACGCACGCACGCACGCACGCACACACGCGCACACACACACACACTGGTCGACAAATCACCAAAAAATCTACGATGTTAAATCCACTCGCCCGGGGCGTGCAAATGTATAGGTTTGTCGAACCCTGTATATATATATATATATATACAGTGTTCTACAATCCTATTCATTTACACGCCCGGGGCGGGTGGATTTAACCCCCGGGCGAGTAAATATTGGCCCATGCAGCTCCTTATGGCCGCCCAAGCAGCGCACGTGGTTTTTTTTTTTTTTCCCTGCTCGCGCTGAAATTTAGAGTAGCAGCACGTATCTGAAGCATTTCTGTTCCATGTGTTATTACACATATCTGCCGGAAGGTGTCGCTCTCCCATGTTATTACACAGGTCTCGCTACTCCCCAGAAGAGCACACATCACATATTGGGCCGGTCATAGCGGTACGCCGCCCGAGCAGCGATACACCCGCGCGCCCTCCCTCCCCCTCCTACAAATCTTTAGTGGCTTGGACAAGGCATGAGGTGCTACAGCACAGCGAGGAAGAAGGAAAAATAAGCGGGTAACAGAACTTGCCTTCTCCACGCCTCACCTCCCGAGTATTAGCGGTTCGCCGCCACCGCCGCAGGGTCATGCGGGAGCTGGGCCGTTTGTGAGCATGCCGGGAGGCAAGCCCTGTTGCCAGACGGGGGTCCGGGCGGGCGCGGCAGCTATGGGGAGAAGATGATGGTGTTCAGAGGATCGGGCCATCTTCTTCCTGCCGGACTAGTCAAAGCTGGCTGAGCGTAGTGTTGTTCTTCCAGTAGAGCCGCATTAAGCGCAGACAGCAGGGGAGGAGGAAGAACAGGGGAGGAGCAGAAGAAGCAGATTGAGGACAGCCTGGACCGCATCCGGGAGGAGCACGAGAGGGGCGCTCAGGGAGGCCAAGGGCACCCCCACCGGCAGCCCGGGACATCCGCAGGGACAAAGGAGGGCTTGGAGCAGGACAGCGCAAGGACGAGGGCGGCGGGGGCAGGAAGGGAAAGAAGCTGGTCCCGCATGTGTTCAGGCCGCCGGTTGGGGAAGAGCCTGGAGGACCCAAGCGTGAGGGAGCAGAAGGGAACAAGATCAAGGAGGTCGAGTCGGGTATCACTCTTGCATTGCAAGTGGCCTAAAGGGGTGATCGTACCCCGAGGGGTGCAGGTTAGTGGGGTAGTGGTCTTTATCTGGGGTAGGGGTTATGAGGTATGGGTGGCCTGCGTGAGGCCTGATAACACGTGCTGTGGTGGGTTAAAGAATTGTGGGTGTGGGTTTGTGTGTTACAGAATTTGGGTGTGTGTGTTACAGACATTTTTGTGTGTGTGTGTGACAGACATTGTGTGTGACAGACATTGTGTGTGTGTGCCCGGGCCCGGCCAAACCGACAAGGGGCGGGGTGCCGGCGCGCCCCTGTGGGCCCCGCCCCCCTCATAAACACCCACGGCATGCCCCCGGGATCTCTGAAGCGGCGCCAAGCCAATTACAAACTCGAACACATAGCGCCAAGAGACCACTGAAGACAGAAAAAACCTAAAGTGGGCACACGCGAATCATACGACAAAAAAAACGGAAGCGTTCAACGCCCGAAACAAACAAAAGGGCAACTGCGCAAATCCCCACGAACCCCAAAAAAAGGCGGGTAAAACGGAAGCCGCCAACAACATACCAGTAAGTCACACACTTCCACCCAGTCAGTCAGAGTCACCTATCCACGCAGTCAGTCAGGTACACCTCCACCCACCCAGTCAGGACAAACTGTCCTCACCCACCCAGTCAGCTCACCTACCCACCCAGTCAGGCAGTCACCTACAGAGTCAGTCAGTCCACCTATCCCCACCCACCCAGTCAGTCACCTACCCACCAGGCAGTCAGAGTCAGTCAGTATCGTTCACCCACCACCAGTCAGTCAGTCTCACTAACCAGTCAGTCAGTCCAGTCACTAACCAGTCAGTCAGTCACCCTACCCACACAGTCAGTCAGTAACCTTCCCACCCCAACAAAGGAAAGAAATAGAAAAAAAAAAAAAGGAAGGAAACAGAAATAGATTAGGAAGGAATAGGAAGAAAGAGAGACAATCTTAAAAGAAAGAGAGAAAAAAAAGAGGAGAGAGAGAGAAAAAAAGAGATAAGAGAAACAGAAGAGAGAAAAGAGGAAAAAAAAACAAGAGAGAAAGAAGAAAAAGAAACAACGAGAACGTAGCAGCGGGAAAAAGAAACAAAAGAGAGCAAGGAAGAAACAACAAAAAAAACAGAGCATGAGACCTAGACCATAAAAAACAAGAGAGAGCGAAAAAACACAAAAAAAAAAAGGACCGACAAGAGAATCAAAAAAAACAAAAAACAAAGAACGGAGAGAAAAAAAAAAAAGGAATTGAGAAAAAAACAGAAAAGCACGAGGCAAAAATCAAGAAAAAGAGAGAGGAGAAAAAAAATAGAGAGAGAGGAAAAAAAAGAGGAGTTAAAAAAAAAAAAAAGAGGAATGAGAAAAAAGAGAGCTAGAAAACCAAAAACGAAGAGAGGCACCAGAGCGAGATCCACAACAAAAATGAGAGAGAGATAAAAAAAGACGAGAAGGAAAAAAAAACAACGAAAAAAGAACAGAGAGAAAAACCACCAGAGAAAAGAAAAAAAAAAAAGAGAGAACAAAACAAAAAAGAGAGCACAAAAAAAAACAAAGAGAGAGAAAAAAAAAGAGCAGAGAGAGAAAAAAAATAAAGAGAGCGCTAGGGCTGGAGGCAGAGAAAAAACACAAAGAGAAGGCTTGTAAAAAAAAAAAGGAGAGAGAAACCCAAAAAGCAGAGAGAGCGAAAAAAGAAAATGCGAGAGAGAGAGAATTACAAACTTAGAGCGAACGAAACAAAAAAAAGAGAGAAGCGTGAAACAACAAAACACCGAGGAGAGAGCAGTAAAACAACAACAAAAAAAGCACAGGAAAGCAAGGACGCTCTCCCCCCCACATCTCTCTAGCCCCCCCCCAAACTCTCTCTCTCCCCCAAACCTCTCTCTGTGCCCCCCACCACGTCTCTTCTCACCCACAACTCTCTATCTGCCCCCCACACTCTTCTCTCTCTCCCCCCCCCACACTCTCTCTCTCCCCCAACTCTCTCTCTCCCCCCACACTCTCTCACACTCGGGATGTGGATCTCTTATTTACCCTGTATATCGCTTAACTCTGCCCCTATAATACACCGAAATAACGATACGCTTTCTTCCAGTCGGACTCAAGCTTTCACAAGGAAGAACGGACCCCCCCTAACCCAGAAGACAGGTAGGAAACATCCCCTCAATTGTATAACATTCGGGAATGAGGGTACATGGAAATTGCGGGGCTGCGCGATCAGGTTAAGATCCCAGGTGGATGGCGCTTTAGATTTGTGAGCGGGGGGGCATCCAGACACTGGTTAAGGGGTTGCAGGAAACTAGTCATTCACCTGTGGCTTTTATTCTATATCCGACATTTACACACACCTACACCCACACACGTAACCAAGGACTTAAACGAATTGTAGTTATAATGTAATAAATAGCTAAATTTGTCAAAACAAAAAAAAAACTAATGTTTTGACTAAGAAGTATTACATTAAGGTATTTTATTTATAATTATTTTAAAGCGGGGACTAGGGGCGGGGTGGGGGCGGACTAGGTGGGAGTAGATTAGATTTTTTGGTGGGCGAGTAGATTTTGGGTGATTGTCGAACACTGTATATATATATATATATTATATATTAATAGATTATTACTGACCACCACGGCAGATGAGTACAGAGACTACAGCACTCAGATTGTCGAGCAAAAGAAGAAACTGGTATTCCCAAAGGTAAGACACAAAAAATCCAACGTTTCGATCCGCCAGAGGGATCTTTCTACAAGGGGGGTGTGCAAAGAGCCTGAGACAGTGATATACATATACACACACACACACAAAACACGCACAACACAAAAAAGAGAGCGGGAGACGACGCTCCATGTGATAGTATAAAACACTTTGTTGCATCTAGAGTTGGTGCTATATGCATACATAATAATACAATTAAAATCATGGGAGAGAATCTGTATAGTCACCATCCCAGAACCAGGAACAACTGACAGATTGTACACGGATTCCCCGGAGTATAGGCAGCCACCAGGAAATGATACGTCGCCTCAGATTCTCAAATAGAGACAGTCCATTGCCCGGACCGGAGGGAGCAGTGCGAGCAGGGATAGAGGAACCGCCCGACACAATCACTCACGGTGAGACTGATCTCCACTCCGTCACTTCCAACGAGTCACCTAGTCAAGTATCCACCTTACCGCGTTTCGTCACTCCCCCCAATAGCCACGGCAACATTACTCTAGCGGAGATATAGGGGTCATTTACACTGGGAAAAATCCAGTGCAAAAGAATCACATAGATTTTACCAAATACAAAAAACGTGGCCAGCTCCTTTCAATGGGATTTCCTTCTGTTTCATACAAGATTGTGCTGTTTTGGCGCTGGTTTGTCCGTTGTCTCGTCCCAAGAGACGCCTTCAATACCTTTTTAAAAAGACAATTTCATTTCTTATTGTATTTTATAATTAGACTAACGGAAAGAAGTACCGATACATTACGTTTCCTCCCGTGTGACAGGTTTATGTTACCTAGGACATATTGCATCATTGGCTGCTAGAAAAAGGAAAGAAGTGCTACGTGGATTATATATCCTGGGTAGGAGTAGATAACTCCAGTCCTCAAGGGCACCAACACGGCATGGTTTCCGTGCTTCAGACCAGGTGGCTCAATCCAGTGATCACTGTTCAGCCAACCTGGGGCTGAAGCAGGGATATCTTAAAACCTGGCCAGTGAAAGTTAGTTTGTAAAACACGATGGCGGATTTCCTCTGGCTATCATCGATGGGTGCAACAAGAGTTGCCATGGTGTGATTTGCCAACAGGCGTTAAATTCTTTAAAAAAAAATAGGTTTTCTGTCGACC
>WSYH01009493.1:0-25842 GCA_036426205.1 Ascaphus truei | reverse complement strand
AAAATGAATAGACGATACCATTCTGTGGCTAACGAAATGCTTTTATTTGTATATATATATTAATATATATAATCCACCAAATATCTGTGAGATTGAGGAAACTAAAATACTTTTGCAAATGGAGAAGGCATCAAAACTGGGTCATGTTTGCATAATGGGGGATTTTAATTATCCAGACATAAACTGGGGCAATGAGATTAGCATTACAACAAAAGGAAACAGGTTTTTGGGGGTGCTTAAAGACAATTATATGACCCAAATTATTGAGGAACCAACCAGGAGAGGGGCAATACTGGATTTGGTCATATCAAACAATGTAGAAGTAATAACAAATATTCAAGTCCTGGAACATTTGGGTAACAGTGATCATAACATGGTCTCATTTGAAATAAATTATCAAAAAATAGATTTCTTGGGTTCAACAAAGACCTTAAACTTTAGAAAGACAGATTTTAATAAACTGAGGTCTAATCTAGTAGTAATACAATGGGATGATCTTTTTGCAGGGAAAAATGTAGAAGATAAATGGGCAGTGTTTAAAACATTGTTAGAAAAGCACACTTAGTGTATAAGTCAAAACCAATGTGGCTAAATAAACAGGTAGGGGAGGAAATGGACAAGAAGAGGAAGGCGTTTAGATTCTTTAAGTCAGAAGGGACAGAGACAACGTATCAGAATTATAAGGAATGTAACAAAAATTGCAAAAGGGCAATCAAATTAGCAAAAATGGATAATGAAAAAAGGATTGCAATAGAAAGTAAGGTTAACCCTAAAAAGTTCTTTAAGTACCTTAATAACAAAAAAATGAGAAAAGAAAATATAGGACCCTTTCAGTGTGAGATGGGTAGGCAGATTATTGGAGATAAGGAAAAAGCTGAGGTATTAATCAAATTATTTGCCTCTGTGTTTACCAGGGAAGAATCAAGTTCAATAGTAGTGCCGCAGGAGGAAGCCACAACCTCCATATTAATGACCAATTGGTAAACTGAGGAAGAAGTTCATAAGCGACTTGAAAAAATTTAAGTAAATAAGGCACCTGGCCCCGATGGCATACATCCAAGAGTTCTCAAGGAGTTAAGCTCAGTAATAGACAAACCATTATATTTAATATTCAAGGACTCCATTTCCACAGGCTCAGTCCCACAAGATTGGTGTAAAGCAGATGTGGTGCCTATATTTAAAAAGGGAGCTAGATCACACCCGGGGAATTACAGACCTGTAAGCCTGACTTCAATAGTAGGGAAACTACTTGAAGGTTTAATACGGGATAATATTCAGGAATACCTAATGGAAAACAAAATTATTAGTAATAGTCAGCATGGATTTATGAAGGATAGATCTTGCCAAACTAACCTTATTTGTTTCTTTGAGGAGGTAAGTAGGAATTTAGACCAGGGTAATGCAGTTGATGTGGTCTACTTAGATTTTGCAAAGGCTTTTGATATGGTTTCACACAAGAGGTTGGTGTACAAAATAAAGAAAATTGGACTCAGTAATAATATATGCACCTGGATTGAAAACTGGTTAAAAGACAGACAACAGAGGGTTGTCATAAATGGAACTTTTTCAGGTTGGGCTAAAGTCGTGAGTGGAGTACCTCGGGGATCAGTTCTGGGACCCCTGCTTTTTAAATTGTTTATTAATGACCTTGAGGTTGGCATTGAAAGCAGTGTCTCCATCTTTGCTGATGATACTAAATTGTGTAAGGTAATAGAATCAGAGCAGGATGTAATTTCTCTTCAGAAGGACTTGGAGAGACTGGAAACGTAGGCAGGTAAATGGCAGATGAGGTTTAATACAGATAAATGTAAGGTTATGCATTTGGGATGCAAGAATAAAAAGGCGACTTACAAATTAAATGGAGATATATTTTTACAAAGCATTAGAAAGACCACACCTTGAATATGGAGTTCAATTTTGGGCACCAATCGTAAGAAAAGACATTATGGAACTAGAGAGAGTGCAGAAAAGAGCCACCAAATTAATAAAGGGGATGGAAAATCTAATTTATGAGGAGAGGCTAGCTAAATTAGATTTATTTACATTAGAAAAGAGGCGTCTAAGAGGGGATATGATAACTATATACAAATATATTCAGGGACAATACAATGGAAAGGGTTCTTTACAGTAAGGGCAGTTAAAATGTGGAATTCATTACCCATGGAGACTGCGATTGCAGATACAATAGATTTGTTCAAAAAAAGGTTGGACATCTTTTTAGATGGGAAAGGTATACAGGGATAAACCAAATAAGTATACATGAGAAGGATGTTAATCCAGGGATTAATCCGATTGCCAATTCTTGGAGTCAGGAAGGAATTAATTTTTCCCCTTAATGGGTTTTTTTGTTTGCCTTCCTCTGGATCAATAAGTAAGTATAGATATAGGATAAAATATATGTTGTCTAAATGTAGGAAGCACAATTCTTAAACTAGCAGGAGAACGATTTCCTTATTCTAGCAGGAGAAAAGTCAACTGTTTATTAATTATATACATGTTTTATGTCAATTGAGGTTACAATTGTTTTAACCAATAAATGCTCTGTATATCTTGCCCCATATGGTCATTTATGCCCCAAGGTAATACACTATTGCGGTGTTTTTTGTTTGCTTCTTGTCACCCTCTCTGAGGTATTCCCTGTTTGAAAAAACATCACAGAAGATTCCATTCCAGTCCATATCCTAAGCGCCATAGGAGGCTACTCCACACGAATCTTCTCATCCGGTTGGAAGATACCGGATTTACCTCCCAGGCAGCTCAAGGACTACCTTCACTAACTGTATCACAGGTTTTGTTCCAATATATGTACTGTTTATAACACTGTATTATTCTGTATACACTAGCGCTTATATTGCACTTATTATTTTTCCCCCGTAAATGTAGGATAGGTTGAACTTGATGGACCTACGTCTTTTTTCAACCTCATCTATTATGTAACTATATATATATATATATATATATATATATATATATATATATATATATCTGACACAAACAAAGAGTAGCGCAAATGAGTGTGACTGTGAATAGATAATAAGATAATTGTGCTAAAATCTAAATGTTATTATAAAGATTAGTGATAAGTGAAATATAAAAAACAACAATAATACTTATAAATCAAACCAATCATGTGATAAAACAGACTAAAAGTCCAATTCAGAGAACAGTCTGTATGGAGGAGGTCTGGCTTCTATTCGTGATCCTGCCCGATCACAGATACCTACAAAAAATAAAGGAAGAGAAGCGCCAGCTCCATAGCATAATACTGTAAAATCAGGTAACTTTATTCAAACATGGAGTAGTCATCAGGACCTGTACTCACATGGTGGGTAAAAAACACAATCAGTTGAGACTATCTGTAATTACAGGTGGACGCAGGTATGACAGATAAGCAGGTAGCGCAGGGTATAGTCCAAATGCACATTATGCGGGTTTATGAAGTTCATCATTAGTGACGCGCAGAGACTACAACGGGGCCAAGCCCAGGACTTGAGGTCTGAGACGCAATAACCAGGAAACACATCCTTTCCTGCTACTCTCCCTCCTCGTGGCTCCCTCCTTTCCTGGCGGCGTGGCTGATCAAAGATACAGGATGTTTAGACAACCCCTGGAAGCCTGACCCGAGGTAGATACTCTGCAGCAGGTCATACCACGTGCACTAACAGTCCATTAGAGCACCACTGCGGTGCACGCTTGGGATTGGTTCTATTGAGAAAGAGTATGGTGGACTGGAGAGGACTGATCTATGACCTTCTATCATCCCCCAATACCTGTGCATTTGATTATTACCCTGGGCACCTGCTTATCTGTCATACCTGCTTCCACTTCAATTACAGATTGTCTCAACTGATTGTGTTTTTACCACCATTGATATACAGGTCCTGATGACTACTCCATGCTTGAATAAAGTACCTGATGTTTACGTATTATGCTATGGATCTGGCGCTTCTCTTCTTTTGTTTATAATTATACATTATATTATATATATATGTATAATATTTATATATATATATATATATTCAACACACACCACACACACACACACAACACACACACACACACACACACACACAACCCACACCACTAACACCCACATCACCCAACACACACACACACCACCACACACACACACACAACAAAAGCACACACCCACACCCACCCCACCCACACCACACACAAAATAGACCATGGCACACACAACAGAAAATAATTAAAGTTAAAGGGAGGGTGCATACCGTGCAGAAAGATACAAATAAAGGGAAACAGGACAGGCACTCCTATACTCCAAAAAAAAGTGAAATGTATTGGCTCTATTTAGACATTTTTCATTCCCCTTTAGAACATCTCCAGCCCTTTCTGGCAGTGCATGGGTTGAAAACTGCCTCTCCGTGACCACAATTGAGGCTTTGTTACATACTCCATTAATGTAGCTCTCAGCGGGGGAAATGTATTTGACCCACCTTCCTCTTTACCGCTTTACGGGGAAAACCCTTCAGTGTAAGCCTGTGATTTCGATCTGAAATAACTCATTTGAGTCCCTGCGAGATGTCCATGTTCCAGGTAATAAGCTGTTTCACCATCGTACACAGACGCACGGCTGATTCCTTTTATGCAGTACATAAAACAGGTCTTTTTAATAAAAAATATAAAATAAAGAAAACTCCTGCTACTTTATATTTAAGACAAAATAAAACAGCCTATGTATTGTGCATCCTTTTGTTACATGAAATGCACTCCTTAAATTCAGTTTCGTGTAAAATCATCAAACACTGAAGCCTGAGCATAGTAGCATGTTTGGAATATAAGCTTCACAAATCAGAACCCGGGAGGAATTAAATTACTACTGATTCATTTATAATTCATGACTTTTATTATCTTCCCACTACATTTAGTTTGAGTTACAATTTATAGCTTCATTTACATTATGCTACATGAATAATGGGGAAAATATGCAAACCCATTGCTTTTGTGATTTTCAAGGCCACTGAATTGCAACATAAAATATGACATTGTAGCCTGCGTGTAATATAAGTTCCAGGTGTGGTTATGCCGTTAAACGCTAGTGCGGTCTTTAAAAAGCACACAAATCGTATTTAATTATCTAGGATTTGGGGGAAAACAACATTGTGCCTGTAAACCAGATGCAGATGTAGCAAGACATACTGTTTTCGACACCAGGGGAAAGCCACAGGATGGCGACCGCCCTGGTGCCGGAGGATTATCACTGCGGCAGCGTTATCTCCGGACTTGCGGCTTTAAGCTTTTTCAGCCGCAGCTACGGAGAAAGTAAGGCCAAGTTTATAGTGGGAGGCTGCAGGGCGTGCACGCGACCGCGTGACGTCACTCGTGCTGTGCGTGAGTGCGAATCCTGCACAGTATGGAAACAATAGGGGGAGTGGCGGGGCATGGCGGAGGCATGGCCCGTGACATCACGTGAGCGGTTCGCCATTATTGGCTGAACCGCTTCACGTGACGCTGACATCACGCGGCTATCGTATGGAGAGACAATTCATTTGTTTCTCCTGGATTCTGCCGCCCCGTCGCGCCTCCGTCTGGTCGCGGGCGTGCCAACAATAATGGAACACAACGGAACCCAGGTATTTGTTTTGGCGGCACGCGCCGTTGCTCGCATCGCCAAAACCACTATAATCTTGGCCTGTCTTGCTACGTCTGTTAGTAAACACATTTTTCTAACCCCAAAAATACCTTTTTTGCCATTTTCACCTAATATTGCCCCAGCAGTTTTAGTAGTTTTAGTAGTCACTGCCGTATTTCTAAGAACAGGAAATTATTAGGTTGTGATTCTGGGAGACCTAATATATATATATATATATATATATATATTCATTCTGTAAGTGTAGTTTGCGTGCAGGCTCAGAAATTCATCTGTACCGAACATGTGCAGAAGAAGAGAATTTCAAAAGACATTTTCAAAGTTCAACCACAAGTATAAACCCACAAACCTACACCTCCCCAGAACTATTCAATTGTTAGCTCCTAAAGTAAGCAGTTCATTGTGTCTACTGTAAATATGTGAAATACTATCACTTTGCCTTACAATGTAAAAAGTAATTATTATAATTATCGAACAAGTGATTTGAGTTTTGTGCTGAAAATTATTGTTATTTATAGTTACATAGTTACATAGTAGATGAGGTTGAAAAAAGACGTAGGTCCATCAAGTTCAACCTATGCTAAATTTAGACAACATATACTTTATCCTATATCTATACTTACTTATTGATCCAGAGGAAGGCAAACAAAAAACCCCATTAAGAGGAAAAATTAATTCCTTCCTGACTCCAAGAATTGCCAATCGGATTAATCCCTGGATCAACATCCTTCACATGTATACTTATTTGGTATATCCCTGTATACCTTTCCCATCTAAAAAGATGTCCAACCTTTTTTTGAACAAATCTATTGTATCTGCCATCACATGCTCCATGGGTAATGAATTCCACATTTTAACTGCCCTTACTGTAAAGAACCCCTTCCTTTGTTGCTGGTGAAATTTCCTTTCCTCCAACCTTAAGGGATGGCCCAAATCCTTTGTACAGCCCGTGGGATGAATAGTTCTTTTGAAAGCTCCTTGTATTGCCCCTGAATATAATTGTATATAGTTATCATATCCCCTATTATACGCCTCTTTTCTAATGTAAATAAATCTAATTTAGCTTGCCTCTCCTCATAAGTTAGAATGTCCATTCCCTTTATTAATTTTGTGGCTCTTCTCTGCACTTTCTCTAGTTCCATAATGTCTTTTATAAGGATTGGTGCCCAAAATTGTACTCCATATTCAAGGTGTGGTCTTTCTAATGCTTTGTAAAGGGGCATAATTATGTTTACTTCCCTTCCATCCATTGCCCGTTTGATGCAAGATAAGATCTTGTTTGCCTTTGCAGCTACTGCATGACATTTGGCACTATTGCTAAGCCTGCTGTCTACAAGCACTCCTAAATCCTTCTCCATCAAGGATTCCCCCAATATATCTCCATTTAATTTGTAAGTCACCTTTTTATTCTTGCATCCCAAATGCATAACCTTACATTTATCTGTATTAAACCTCATCTGCCATTTACCTGCCCACGTTTCCAGTCTCTCCAAGTCCTTCTGAAGAGAAATTACATCCTGCTTCTGATTCTATTACCTTACACAATTTAGTATCATCAGCAAAGATGGAGACTTTGCTCTCGATCCCAACCTCAAGGTCATTAATAAACAAGTTAAAA
This sequence comes from Ascaphus truei, assembly GCA_036426205.1. NCBI lineage: Eukaryota > Metazoa > Chordata > Amphibia > Anura > Ascaphidae > Ascaphus > Ascaphus truei. The sequence goes on along the minus strand of WSYH01009493.1, from coordinate 18,610 downwards.
AGCAGGGGTCCCAGTACTGATCCCTGAGGTACTCCAACCATGACTTTAGCCCAACCTGAAAAAGTTCCATTTATGACAACCCTCTGTTGTCTGTCCTTTAACCAGTTTCCAATCCAGGTGCATACAGTGGCGGCCGCCTTTAGCCTCCTGCGTTCGTTTCGGCTCAACTCTGAAAACCGTGGGCAGATGCGTTTTTTTTTCTCCGGAGAGTATTGCGTTGTTTTAGCGCTCGTAATATTAGCATTTTATTATCGCTGTCTGCAATACTGCTATACCGTCTAAAAACTGAGGGAGGCGTTCGCGAGTTGTTATCTTGGAAGTCTAATACTTTAGCAGTTCAAGCTACGTCAGTAAACAGTCTGTGTGTGCGCGCAGTAATTGTAAATTTGCATATTTATACATGCATTTGCAGTGCTGTACTGTATGTCTCATTTGAAAATAGTTGAAATGCATAGGCGTGTGCTGTAACAGTATCACATTTCGGCATATACAGCGCTCTCCCCTCGCTCGCCCCCGCACACACACAGGATAATTTACCGCACTGCAGTATTTCAACTTCTTATCTTATCTTCAGTGCAGTACACCTCTCCCACACCATTCCTTTGAATGTGTGTCTTTCTGGTTTCAATCACATTCCCGCTTGATAGCTAGTTGATGATTACTGCGCATGCGCCTGTAAATTCATCACTGCTTGCTTGCGAAATTCAAGAGTGAGTGACCCAAAAAAATATATATATTTTTTTCTCCTTATTTTTTATTTTTATTTTCTCCACAAACCTGCCTAGACCAACTTGATATTACGATATTCAATCTGTACTGTAGCTTTTGACTGCGACCCTGTGCGTTTGACTGCACATGGTTGATTTGTGTGCTTTTTATGTACTATATTTGGGGGTGTAGGGATCAAATTATTATGATGACCTGCCTTTTGAAATTATGTCATTTCTTTAAACTGCAGTACAGCTAATCCTTCATGCTGCTGTAGCCTGTGCCGCCGTCCCCCACGCACACACACAGGCTCGCTCAAGGATTTGAAACTCTTATCGACAGACACCTCAACAGAGTCATTCTGTTTCTGAAGCTTGCCATTGTGTTTTTAATCCGGCCCCAGCCAAGCATCACCTCTGCTGCGCCTGCGTGTAATCCTCTTTGGGATGGGAGCTGATGATTACTGCTCATGAATAGAACAGGGAAAACCCGGGCGCTACCTGGAACTAGATAGGAGTTAGAATGATTTCAGATGAGTTATGCACCCCATATCTAATTATAGGGCACTAATTATGTTTTTGATTCATATTGCAGATCTGGATAAACTAACAAACTATTACAGGCTATGGACTTATTTTAAATGTTCCTATAATATATATGAGGCATTTTTATATATATGTTTGTATATACACAATTATGCAGGACGTACATTTGGACTTGGATATTTATTTATTTATTTTTATTTTTAAACATTTTTAACTCTTTTTACATAATAGTAAACATATTTCCTGTTTACACTTTTGTATTACATCACTTCTTTATCCCTGATAGAATAATGATGTAGGATATCCTTTTGAAAATGTCAATGGGCTGTAAAAAGGAAGAAACGCAAATTAAGATCACTTAACACTAATGAGAGGGCTGCTTAAAAGCATGCTCAAAACAAAGCCCATTTGAAACATGAAGTGAACTAATGAAAGTTCCAATTGGGGCTAATCAACCCACCACACATAATGTCTATCTATGTATTAAAGCCCAGCTGTTTTAGATCGAGGGGGGCGTAGTAGTTAGGATGTCCACAACACATAAAAGCGGAGTAGTGCACAATAGCCTTCCTAACTACGGAGCCTGAGGAAGCCCATAGGGCGAAACGCATTGCTCAAAATCCCCCCACTACTTTGACACTTTGCGGCCACCGTCGGGAGCAGGAACAGGGAAGTACAGAGCTCCATCCGGACGCGGAGCGAGCGGCTGTAGCACCACGAGACTGCTGAATATCCCAAAGACGGGCCTCCCACCCCTTCCCCTACCGCAGCCCACGAGTTGAGCAAGCGGAGGGCTTGTTATATACCCCTGTTTTTAACATTTTATTTTGTTCAATTGTTTACTACTTCAATAAAGTTTCTGCCCGGTATCCTTGGACTTATATTCTTATTTACCCACCTGGGAGCTAGGAATCCAGAACAGGAGCGGCTAGAAATTCTACAACACAAGACATCAGGACTAACCAAAGATACCTTTCCAAGTGTGCACTCACACTTGGCCGTGTGAGTAACAATATTTTATTATCATTATAATTAATCACTTACTATTTGGAACTGTGAGACCAATTCAGGGAACCAAAAGATACCTCAGCCCTTGAGTACACCCACACATGTCCGTGTGAGTGTTTGATTATATACTGTCTACTTCATAGATTACCCCCCACCTAGATTGTCCCCTTTGTATGCTATCTCTTTGTCGCTGAACCTGTGTTCTTTAATTCCGAGGGAAACAACGAATACAAGAAATAGAAGAACCAGTCCGGACGAGAGGTGAAGTACTTCAGAACAAAAGAAACAGATCTACACCAACGAAGAAGGAAAAGCACAGACGAGACCCTTAAAGAAAAGAACATAGGACGTAAAGATACCTTGATGCACACGCATTTGCACAAGGCCGTGTGAGTGTTTGAGATTATACATAGATTTATATCACCCACACCAGCAGCTCAGAGTCTTACACATCTGAGTCCAGAGTATATATGATTCCACCTGTGCTCCCCCATCCCCCCTTTTTCTATTTCATGATTACTGCTCATGACTCACCCATCCCCCCCCCCAACCCTTTGAGGCTTTGTTTTCGGTAACGCTTTTGAAAATCCCTTCTCGAATTTGATATGTAAATGTGATTTGCACAGCACTGTGAGAATTGAGAGTTAAAAAACCATTATATGATTCATGTTGTTGATGCAGTAAATTACCACTTTTTGTCATTCTTTCTTTTTCTTTGGTGTAGGTGGGGGGGGGGGGTTGTTGTCAATGATTATGATTATCATGAATGTAAATAAATATTTATTTTATCAGGAACAAAAAAAACAAATATAAAAATAATCATGAATAATACAAAATGCAGTCTTTATTAAGTAAGAAAAAATGCACAAATGCGCACCAGGGATTAGTTAATGGTAATTTATTGAAAAATACACAGGTACTGAGGGGATCCAACCCCACCTCAGCTAAAATTGCTATACAGCTGAAACTCAGTAATCATAGAGAGTGACCTTTAATGCTAACTAAGCCCTAAGCGGCACAGCATACAAAATACAATGAAATGCATGTAATGAATAAAACAAAATAGTGAAAAGTCTATCTAACGATTTAGAATGAAACCGCCATAGAAATATGAACAACTGGCAAGGGGAGACGGACACTTACACTGAGGCAGAATGCGGGTTCACGGTGACCGCAAAAGGATCCGGATCTCGGCACCGTGAAGATGGAACACACCGCTTGTGCCTCCTGCAGGCTCCGTCTCAGCTTGTCAGGAAACACGCGCAGGATGACCTGTCGTGACCTCTACGCGTTTCGCACCACGTGCTTCGTCAGGAGGTCACGTACAACGTCATCCGTGCGCATTTATAGGCGGCACACAGTCAGATGGGACGGCCCCCAAAACTGACACCCTTAATATGCCTAATTGTTGCGATCGTGATAAAACCTCTTACTCTATACAATTAATAGAGATAAAGCAGATGATAAGCAACTGAGTGTTATACAGCTCATACAAAAGGTACATAGATCGCTCATATTTTATTGCCTATATGTACTAATATAAGGCATAGACATAGTACTAGAGGTCATATATATATATATTTTCATATTATAAGGGTTCTGTTGTGAATGGAATGTTTTATACAATATGAGCGATCTATGTACCTTTTGTATGAGCTGTATAACACTCAGTTGCTTATCATCTGCTTTATCTCTATCAATTGTATAGAGTAAGAGGTTTTATCACGATCGCAACAATTAGGCATATTAAGGGTGTAGGTTTTGGGGGCCGTCCCATCTGACTGTGTGCCGCCTATAAATGCGCACGGATGACGTTGTACGTGACCTCCTGACGAAGCACGTGGTGTGAAACGCGTAGAGGTTACGACAGGTCATCCTGCGCGTGTTTCCTGACAAGCTGAGACGGAGCCTGCAGGAGGCACAAGCGGTGTGTTCCTGTAACGATGCGCGGAACACGCCCCCTGTGGCGTGTCCCTTCCTTACCTGTTTACTTCTGATCGCCGCCCTCTAGCTGCGAGTCAAGATCCTGTGTCTTTAAGGATTCTGAAGCAAGCAACGCCATCTTGCTTTCTGGCAAACCCTGCCCTCTTCCTCCTGACAGGAAGTAAGCCTCTCTTTGACTTTCTCTTTGCATTTAGTCTTTTGCTACCAGCCATGGTGCCTGCTGGTACTCATCACATACTGTTCCTGCCTGGACCTCCTTGGGACCTTTACTTATCTCCTGTGAATTCCGGAGGACTGGGAAAGTCACTCTTATACTACTAAGGTTAGTTTACCGTTGGGTAGTGTAGGTACCTGCTTAGTAGGGTTCACCTTGACGTGGTAGCAGGCTTATAATTCATTGGCCAATGGATTAGACTAAGAACCCTTATGTTATGTTTAATTTCGCTGCACCTTGCTGTTCTGTCACTATGCCTTTAAGAAGTCTGTACGTTCTCCAAGAAGCAATTCCCTTCTCTGGATGTTATCTTGTGCTCTGGACTCCATGCCATGCCCATGTTCCTAGTTTCCGTTTCCAGACTCCCGTGCTGAAGCGTTGGCTTCCCAGCAACCCCCGCGTTGGTGCCTGAGTACACGCGCACTCCCGCTCTGCTGTCAGAGCATGCGCGCACATGCAGCTGGATCACTCGTGTCTCTGAGTAGGCACCGCACCTCCGGACATGTCGCGCATTCTCATGCGCGCGGCGCGGTCACGTGACTACGTGCGCCGATCCAAAGCTGCGCGGCAACTTTCTCCCTTCGTATCCCCTGCGGCCTCCCCACCTCGCTACCGGGTCCATCCCTTTCTTCCCTGCGCTTGTGAGGAGAGCACAAGCGTGACATTATGCTCGTCCAAACAAACGGACCCCCAGAGGTGGCCCCGCCTGTCTCCATGTTCCATGCCATGTTCGTGTCCACGTTCCTAGTTCCTGAAGCCTGCTGCTAGCTCCATGCAGAGGCCCGTTCCTGTACCCCTGTAACGTTGGGAGATCCTATAGTTCCCCCTAGTCTAGTAAGGATCGTTCGGAGTCCGATCCTGAAGGAGGGGATACTGTAAGGAATCAGGGAACACGCCCCCTGCGGCGTGCTCCCTCCTTACCTGCCGCATCTCAGTTCCCGCTCTCCTTATTGAGCATGCACGCACCCGCGGTTCCCTACTCGTAGCACGGAGCCCGGCCACCCCCGGTCGCGTCACGCATTCTCTCACACGTGGCGCGTACACGTGACGGCGTGCGCCGCCCTCAAGCTGCGAGTCAACTTCACGCCCCCTTGTGGCGTATTCTCTACCCATGCCTAGTTTCTCTGATGTCTCTCTGAATGGCAGGCGCTGTCCTCTAGCTGCGAGTCAAGATTCCCTGTTGATTCCCCGTGTGGCGGGCGCTGCCCTCTTGCCTAGTTTCCCTAATGTCTCCCTGTATGGCGTGCGCCGCCCTCTAGCTGCGAGTCAAGATTCCCTGTTGATTCTCTGTGTGGCGGGCGCTGCCCTCTAGCTGCAAGCCTACCTTCCTATGCATCGCTGCCCCCTAGTCTCTTGGATCGCTCGGAGTTCGATCCTTAAGAGGGGGGTACTGTAACGATGCGCGGAACACGCCCCTTGCGGCGTGTCCCTTCCTTACCTGTTTACTTCTGATCGCCGCCCTCTTAGCTGCGGTCAAGATCCTGTGTCTTAGGATTCTGAAGCAAGCAACGCCATCTTGCTTTCTGGCAAACCCTGCCTCTTCCTCCTGACAGGAAGTAAGCTCTTTTGACTTCTCTTTGCATTTAGTCTTTTGCTACCAGCCATGGTGCCTGCTGGTACTCATCACATACTGTTCCTGCCTGGACTCCTTGGGACCTTTACTTATCTCCTGTGGATTCCGGAGGAGGCGGGAAAATCACTCTTTACACTAAGGTTAGTTTACCGGGTAGTGTAGTACCTGCTTAGTAGGTTCACCTTGACTGGTAGCAGCTATAATTTGGCCAATGGATTAGAACTAGACCCTTATGTTATGTTTTAATTTCGCTGCACCTTGCTGTCTGTCACTATGCCTTTAGAAGTCTGTACGTTCTCCCCAAGAACAATTCCCTTCTCTGGATGTTATCTGTGCTCTGGACTCATGCCATGCCCATGTTCCGTTTCGTTTCCGACTCCCGTGCTGAGTTGGCTTCCCAGCACCCCTGCGTTGGGTGCCTGATTACCCGCAGCACTCCCGCTCTGCTGTCGAGCATGCGCGCACATGCAGGCTGGATCACTCGGGTCTCTGAGTAGGCACCGCACCTCCGGACATGTCGCGCATTTCTCATGCGCGCCGCGCGGTCACGTGACTACGTCGCCCATCCAAAGCTGCGGCGCAACTTTCTCCCTAGTATCCCCTGCGCCTCCCCACCTCGCTACCTATCCATCCTTTCTTCCCTCGCTTGTGAGAGAGCACAGCGTGACGTTCCATCTTCCACGGTGCAGAATCCGATCATTTTGCGGCTCAGGTGACCCGCATTGCTGCACTAGTGTAAGTGCGTTACGCCATTTGCCAGTTGATCATATTTTATGGCCGGTTTCATTCTAATCGTTAGAAATTTTACACTTTGTGTTGATATCATTACATGTCATGTGTATTGTTATTTTGTTGCTGTGCACGCTTAGGGCTGTATTAGCATTAGAAGGTCATCCCTCTATGATTACTTGCAGTTTCGCTGTATAGGCATTTAAAGTAGCTGAGGTGGTGGGTTGGATCTCCCCTATACCGTGTTTATTTATAATTAAATACAACTACACCTAATCCTGGTGCGTATTTTGATTTTATTCAAACTATTGTTTTTCAGGGTGCCCCTCCCTCCCGTCCTCTAGGGGGACCACTGAGTAGGAGCTGGAGTTGGGAGACGCTCCATGCCACGTTGCTGCAAAGGGATTGTCTCATTTTATCTACAGCTAAGAGCAGCTGCTAATCCTGTTTTTTCGCAGTCTTTATTAAGTTCTTTGGTCAGATGGAAATTGAGGGACCCGGTGAAAATCTGATAGTGCAATTGGGTAGTTATTATAATTGAAGAAGATATAATACTTATAATCTCTCGATATTCTCCTCTTAGTTCTATTTTTTTCTCTGTCTTTCTTCTCTCTTCTGTGTACCAGTAGCCTTCATTGAGAAGGCGAGGGTTTTGTGACACCATGCCGCAAGTTTAGACTACTGCAACCGCTTAACGTACAACATTCACCCGACTTATCCATACACACCCCCCCCCTCCACCCAATCCACTTATTTCCGAAAGACAGAAAAACAAAAATTAGTCGGATTGGCATACTGTCTATGGCATTGTGTGGCTGTGTTGGTACCGTCAACGTATTTATACAGGAAACTACTTATACTTTTTGGAAACTAGCGTTAATACTTTGTAACCATTGGCGGGTGATGCTCTCCTCTTGAAAAAAAACACATTGAGGCAGTACCTGTAGTTGCATATCTGTAAATCATGCATGGGTGTACTGTAGAGCTTCCATTTGGACTCCATATGCAGTACTTTACTGTCAACTAGTTCTATACTGGAACTGGTATACTTATGACTCGAGGTAAGAAAAAATTGTGCCATATTACCTTAATATATGTACGTACAATAATACAGTACAGGATAACTACTACCACCCCTTCATGAGATTGCCCATTACGGCGATACACAAGGGGCACCCACGTCCAATATGGTCCTTATTAATTGCAATTCGTCCACAGTGGGATACAAACATCTTTCAAAACCGTCATTTCCCTGACGCCAACTCATCCCTTTTGGGAGGGTTTCATGACTTTTCGGATATGGGTCCTTCAGAATGCCACCCCATTTCATAGGAGAAGTCTGGCGATCGGTCATGGAGGGGAATCAGGACAATTAGTTGTAGAAGATACAGTACACAAAGTAACAGCAAAGATGCTTAAGTACTAAACTACCAAACACTATTTTCATGTTCTATTGTGACATCTTTACCTTCTATTAAAATGTTACCTACCATCAAACCCTAATATATGAGGCATTTTTATATTATGTTTGTATATACACAATTATTGCAGGACTACATTTGGACTGATATTTATTTATTTATTTTATTTTTAAACATTTTTAACTCTTTTTACATAATGTAAACATATTTCCGTGTTACACTTTTGTATTACCATCACTTCTTTACCTATATAATGATGTAGATATCCTTTTGAAAATGTCAATGGGCTGTAAAAAGGAGAAACGCAAATTAAGATCACTAACACTAATGAGAGGGCTGCTTAAAGCATGCTCAAAACAAAGCCCATTTGAAACATGAAGTGAAACTAATGAAAGTTCCAATTGGGGCTAATCAACCCACCACACATAATGTCTATCTATGTATTAAAGCCCAGCTGTTTAGAATCGAGGGGGCGTAGTAGTTAGGATGTCCACACACAACAAGCGAGTAGTGCACAATAGCCTTCCTAACTACGGAGCCTGAGGAAGCCCATAGGCGAAAACGCATTGCTCAAAATCCCCCACTACTTTGACACTTTGCGGCCACCTGTCGGGAGCAGTAACAGGGAAGTACAGAGCTCCATCCGGACGCGGAGCGAGCGGCTGTAGCACCACGAACTGCTGGAATATCCCAACTCGGCCTCCCACCCCTTCTCCCTACCGCAGCCCACCGAGTTAGCAACGGAGGGTCTTGTTATATACCCCTGTTTTAACATTTTTTTTGTTTTCAATTGTTTTACTACTTCAAAAAGTTTCTGCCCGGTATCCTTGGACTATATTCTTATTTACCCACCTGGGAGCTAGGAATCCCGAACAGGAGCGCTAGAATTCTACAACACAAGCATCAGACTAACCAAAGATACCTTTCCAATGTGCACTCACACTTGGCCGTGGTGAGTAACAATATTTTATTATCTTATAATTAATATCTTACATTACTATTTGGAACTGTGAGACCAATTCAGGGAACCAAAGATACCTCGACCCTTGATACACACCCACACATGTCCGTGTGAGTGTTTGATTATATACTGTCTACTTCATAGATTACCCCCACCTAGATTGTCCCCCTTTGTATGCTATCTCTTTTGTCGCTGAACTGTGTTCTTTAATTCCGAGGAAACAACGAATACAAAAATAGAAACCATCCGACGAGAGGTGAAAGTACTTCGAACAAAGAACAGATCTACACCAGACAAGGAAAAGCACCAGACGAGACCTTAAAGAAATAACATAGACGTAAAATACCTGATCCACACGCATTTGCACAAGGCTTGTGAGTGTTGAGATTTATACATAGATTTATATCACCCACACCAGCACTCGAGAGTCTTAACACATCGATTCCAAGTATATATGATTCACACTGTGCTCCCCCACCCCCTTTTTCTATTTCATGATTACTGCTCATGACCACCCATCCCCCCCCCCCCCCCCAACCCTTGGAGCTTTGTTTTCGGTAACGCTTTGAAAATCCACTTCTCGAATTTGATATGTAATGTGATTTGCACCACTGTGAGAATTGAGAGTTAAAAACCATTATATGTCATTCATGTTGTTGATGGCAGTAAATTACCACTTTTTTCATCTTTTCTTTTTCTTTGTGTAGGTGGGGGGGGGGTTTGTTGTCATGATTATATTATCATGAATGTAAATATTATTTTATCAGGAACAAAAAAACAAATATAAAAATAATCATGATAATACAAAATGCATTCTTTATTAGATAAAAAAAATGCACAAATCGCGACCGGGGATTAGTTAATGGTAATTTATTGAAAAATACACACAGGTACTGAGGGGATCCAACCCCACCTCAGCTAAAATTGCTATACACTGAAACCTCAGTAATAATAGAGAGTGACCTTTAATGCTAACTAGCCCTAAGCGGCACGATACAAAATACAAGAAATGCATGTAATGATAAAACAAAATAGGTGAAAAGTCTATCTAACGATTAGAATGAAACCGCCATAGAATATGAACAACTGGCAAGGGGAGACGGACACTTACACTGAGGGCAGAATGCGGGTTCACGGTGACCGCAAAGGATCCGGATCTCGTGCGCACCGTGAAGATGACACAACCCTTGTGCCTCCTGCAGGCTCCGTCTCAGCTTTCAGGAACACGCGCAGGATGACTGTCTTGACCTCTACGCGTTTTCGCACCACGTGCTTCGTCAGGAGTCACGTACACGTCATCCGTGCGCATTTATAGGCGGCACACAGTCAGATGGGACGGCCCCCAAAACTGACACCCTTATATCCTAATTGTTGCGATCGTGATAAAACCTCTTACTCTATAACAATTAATGAGAATAAAGCAGATGATAACACTGAGTGTTATACGTCATACAAAAGGTACATAGATCGCTCATATTTATTGCCTATATGTACAATATAAGGCATAGACATAGTACTAGAGGTCATATATATATATATTTCATATTATAAGGTTCTGTTGTGAATGGATGTTTTATACAATATGAGCGATCTATGTACCTTTTGTATGAGCTGTATAACACTCAGTTGCTTATCATCTGCTTTATCTCTATCAATTGTAAGAGTAAGAGGTTTTATCACGATCGCAACAATTAGGCATATTAAGGGTGTAGGTTTGGGGGCCGTCCCCTCTGACTGTGTGCCCCTATAAATGCGCACGGATGACGTTGTACGTGACCATCCTGACGAAGCACGTGTGTGAAACGCGTAGAGGTTACGACAGGTCATCCTGCGCGTGTTTCCTGACAAGCTGAGACGGAGCCTGCAGGAGGCACAAGCGGTGTTTCCTGTAACGATGCGCGGAACACGCCCCCTGTGGCGTGTCCCTTCCTTACCTGTTTACTCTCTATATCGCCGCCCTCTAGCTGCGAGTCAAGATCCTGTGTCTTAAGAATTCTGAAGCAAGCAACGCCAATCTTGCTTTCTGGCAAACCCTGCCTCTTCCTCCTGACAGGAAGTACGCTCTCTTTGACTTTTCTTTGCATTTAGTCTTTTGCTACCAGCCATGGTGCCTGCTGGTACTCATCACATACTGTTCCTGCCTGGACTCCTTGGGACCTTTACTTATCTCCTGTGAATTCCGGAGGACTGGGAAAGTCACTCTTTAACACTAAGGTTAGTTTACCGTTGGTAGTGTAGGTACCTGCTTAGTAGGGTTCACCTTGACTGGTAGCAGGCTTAAAATTCTGGCCAATGGATTAGACTAAGAACCCTTATGTTATGTTTTTAATTTCGCTGCACCTTGCTGTTCTGTCACTATGCCTTTAAGAATTCTGTACGTTCTCCAAGAAGCAATTCCCCTTCTCTGGATGTTTCTTGTGCTCTGGACTCATGCCATGCCCATTTCCTAGTTTCCGTTTCCAGACTCCAGTGTCTGAAGCGTTGGCTTCCCAGCACCCCCCCCGTTGGTGCTGAGTACACGCCACTCCCCTCTGCTGTCAGAGCATGCGCGCACATGCAGGCTGGATCACTCGTGTCTCTGAGTAGGCACCGCACCTCCGGACATGTCGCGCTTTCTCATGGCCGCGGGCGCGCGGTCACGTGACTACGTGCGCCGATCCAAAGCTGCGCGGCAACTTTCTCCCTTCGTATCCCCTGCGGCCTCCCCACTTCGCTACCCGGTCCATCCCTTTCTTCCCTCGCTTGTGAAGGACAAGCGTGACATTATGCTCGTCAACAAACGAACCCCAGATGTGGCCCCGCCTGTCCTCCATGTTCCATTCCATGTTCGTGTCCAGTTCCTAGTTCCTGAAGCCTGCTGCTAGCTCCATGCAGAGGCCTTCCTGTACCCCTGTAACGTTGGGAGATCCTATAGTTCCCCCTATTCTAGTAAGGATCGTTCGGAGTCCGATCCTGAAGGAGGGATACTGTAAGGAATCAGGAACCACGCCCCCTGCGGCGTGCTCCCTCCTACCTGCGCATCTCATTTTCCCGCTCTCCTTATTGAGCAGGCACGCACGCCGCGGTTCCCTACTCGTAGCACGGAGCCCGGCCACCCCGGTCGCGTCACGCATTTCTCTCCACGTGGCGCGTACACGTGACGGCTTGCGCCGCCCTCAAGCTGCTGATCAACTCTCCGCCCCTTGTGGCGTATTCTCTACCTGCCTTTTCTCGATGTCTCTCGGAATGGCAGGCGCTGTCCTCTAGCTGCGAGTCAAGATCCCTGTTGATTCCCCGTGTGGCGGGCGCTGCCCTTTTGCCTAGTTTCCCTAATGTCTCCCTGTATGGCGTGCGCCGCCCTCTAGCGGCGAGTCAAGATTCCCTGTTTTCTCTGTGTGGCGGCGCTGCCCTCTAGACAAGCCTACCTCCTATCCAGCGCTGCCCCCCCTATTCTCTTGGATCGCTCGGAGTTCGATCCTTAAGAGGGGGGTACTGTAACGATGCGCGGAACACGCCCTTGCGGCGTTCCCTTCCTTACCTGTTACTTCGATCGCCGCCCTCACTGCGGTCAAGATCCTGTGTCTTTAGGATTCTGAAGCAAGCACGCCATCTTGCTTTCTGGCAACCCTGCCTCTTCCTCCGACAGGAAGTAAGCATCTTTTGACTTTCTCTTTGCATTAAGTCTTTGCTACCACCATGGTGCCTGCTGGACTCATCACATCACTGTTCCTGCCTGGACCTCTTGGACCTTACTTATCTCCTGTGATTCCGGAGGACTGGGAAACACTCTTATACTACTAAGTTAGTTTACCTCGGGTAGTGTAGGTACCTGCTTAGTAGGGTTCACCTTGAGTGGTAGCAGACTTATAATTCTTGGCCATGGATTAGACAAAGACCCTTTGTTATGTTTAATTTCGCTGCACCTGCTGTTCTGCTCACTATGCCTTTAAGAAGTCTGTACGTTCTCCAGGAAGCACTTCCCTTCTCTGGATGTTATCATGTGCTCTGGACTCCATGCCATGCCCATGTTCCAGTTTCCGTTTCCAGACCCGCGGCTGAAGGTTGGCTTCCCAGCAAACCCCTGCGTTGGTGCCTGATTACGCGCGCACTATCCCGCTCTGGCTGTCAGAGCATTGCTTGCGCGCACATGCAGCTGGATCACTCGTGTCTCTGAGTAGGCACCGCACCTCCGGACATGTCGCGCATTCTCATGCGCGCGGCGCGGTCACGTGACTACGTGCGCCGATCCCAAGCTGCGCGGCAACTTTCTCCCTTCGTATCCCCTGCGGCCTCCCCACCTCGCTACCGGATCCATCCCTTTCTTCCCTGCGCTTGTGAGGAGAGCACAAGCGTGACAGTTCCATCTTCACGGTGCCGAGATCCGGATCCTTTTGCGGTCACCGTGAACCCGCATTCTGCCTCAGTGTAAGTGTCCGTCTACCCTTGCCAGTTGTTCATATTTCTATGGCGGTTTCATTCTAAATCGTTAGATAGACTTTTCACTATTTTGTTTTATTCATTACATGCATTTCATTGTATTTTGTATGCTGTGCCGCTTAGGGCTTAGTTAGCATTAGAGGTCACTCTCTATGATTACTGAGTTTCAGCTGTATAGCAGTTTTAGCTGAGGTGGGGTTGGATCCCCTCAGTACCTGTGTATTTTTTAATAAATTACCATTAACTAATCCCTGGTGCGCATTTGTGCATTTTTTCTTACTTTGTTTTTCAGGGTGCCCTCCCCCCTCCTCTAGGGGGGACCACCTTGAAGTAGGAGCCTTTGGGGAGACGCTCCATGCACGTGCTGCAAAGGGATTGTCCTCATTTTACTACAGCACGAGCGCTGAATATCCTGCTTTTTCTGCAGTCTTTATTAAGTTCTTCTGTCAGATGGAAATTGAGGGCCGGTGGAAAATCATGAATAATGCACATTGGTAGTAATATTAATTAATAATATATAATATATAATAATATATATATATATATATATATATATAGTAATATATTTTTTTCTGTCTTTATCTTCTTCCTCATTCTGTGTACAGTGCAGTAGTTCATTGAGAGAGGAGAGGTTTTGTGTACACCATGACTGCAGTTTAGATACTGTACACTTAACTGTACAAACAGTTCACAGACTTTACACGATACCCCCTCTCCCCCAATCCATCCTTTTTTTCTGAAAAGACAAGAAAACAAAAAATTAGTGCAGTTATGTGCATACTGTATTATGGCATTGTGTGCTGTGTTGTACCGTCAAACTAGTCTATACTGGAACTACTGTATACTGTGACTACTGTTAAATACTTTGTAACCATATGGCTGGTGCTGCTCTCTCTGGAAAGAAAAAAATTGAGCAGTTACTGTAGGTGCATACTGTACTATGGCATTGTGTACTGTATAGCTACTCCATATTGGACTACAGTATGCAGTTACTACTGTCAAACTAGTCTATACTTGAACTACTGTATACTCTGACTACTAGGTAAGAAAAAATATGTGCCATACTTACCTGTATCATACTGTACTTACAATAATACAGTACAGTACTATACCATACTACCTTCCTGATGCTTGCCCATTACGCGCGATCACAATGGGCAACACAGTCACAATATGGTCAATATATTTATTGCATCGTTCCACAGTGAGTACATCGTTCCAAAAACTCATTATCCCTTGCGCCAACTCATCCTTTTTGGAGGGTTTCATGACTTTTCGGATATGGTCCTTCAGCAGATGCCAGACCATTTCGATAGGATTGAAGTCTGGCGATCTGTCATTGGAGGGGGAAATCAAGGACAATTAGTTTAAGAGATACAGTACACAGTAAAAACAGTGGGAAAAAATGAGACACGGTTACCGCACTTACTCCGCTGGCATCTTCACCCAGTTGATGCCGCTCTCAAGGATATGCGCTGTTGACGCGGTGTGCTTCGGATTGTTGTCCTGGTAGAAACGGTGACCATCCGGGAACTCACGTGTGATGTATTCCACAATCTCAGGCACAATTTTCTCTTGGAAGAAAGCTTTATTCATGATTCCTATAACAAGAAAAGAAAAGTGATCAAAAAACTGCACACTGGTACAGTACAGTGCGTAAGGCACAAGCGTGTGACATACATTTTACTGTACCTTCAAAGATGACGATGCATCCTGGTCCACGCCTAGAGATGGCACCCCACACATGCATCTTCACTGGGTGTTTTGGACGCGGCTTCGTAGATATGCGACCTTTTTTGTGGAATGCAAAGGTGGCAAATCTCTCCAGCGAAACAGTAGACTCGACAGTGAAGATGCAATCCTGGAAAGTTTCTCCACTGTCGATCCATGCCTGGGCCTGGACCACTCTCTTGATTTTGTTAATGTCCCTTATCATAGGGTACGCTTTGTAATGACAAGGAATAATTAATTTTAGAGGTACAGTACAGTTTCTTAAACAACACTTTTACCTCCTGTACTGTCCAGTACTAACCTCACACGTCCATTTTTCCATCCAATTCTGTGTCTCATTTTCTTTATGCTGGTCTCGGATACAGTGAGATTGTGATTTTGCTGCAGAGTGTATTTGACCCTTAATGCACTCTTCTCATCATTCTCCTCACTTATTTTGTCGACCAGAAGAGTTGTCTCCCTACAATGTATAGAAAAACAACAATCCGGTAAGTTACAGCGCAGTAGGCCACAAGCACAGCACATCATTTGCAGAAAAATAGTATACAATGAGATAGATCTACACAATATATAGTTCTATTAATATGCAGCAATATAAACAATATATATACTGTAGTTATATAAATATACCGAAATAACTATAAAATTAGATAAATCTACACAATATATAGTTCTATTAATATGCAGCAATATAAACAATATATATATTGTAGTTATATAAATATATCGAAATAACTATAAAATTAGAGAGATCTACACAATATATAGTTCTATTAATATGCAGCAATATATTATATATTATTGTATTACTGTATATAGTAATATTAATATACTTACGCGTTAGTTACCGTTGGTGTCCTCGTGTGTTGTCTGGTTTTTCCGTGTGCATGATAGCAGACGGTGGTTGATGGCACAACGAGGCCAGAAGCAGCTAACCAGCGTTGGATATCTGCAATTCGGTGTCCGCTCGTGTACATCTCATTAATTCTCATGCTGAGATCCTTTGAAATCTTTTTTTTTTTTAAATTTGTAATTTTTATTGAAGTAATGTATAGGTACAAATCATAAACCCACTCAAGGGAGGTACATATGACATAGTCTTTCAAATTAATACAGTGTATGTGGGATGACGACAGGACAACACAAGACGAGACTAACTTAGACAGCATCCATCTTTCGGTGTTTTGATATCTACCATCGTATCCGGAGACATACTGTATAACTCACCGCTGGATGACGGGGGAGTGTGGGGAGAGACATAAGGGAGGGAGGATATAGGGTTAGGGGAGGCATGTCTTCTCGTTGAGGTAAAAGCGGCTCTCGGAGGGTGCTTCTTCAGCTAGGATCATTAAGACCTACTTTTTTGAGCCCGTGTATGTACACCTGCTGTCAAGGAACTTCTATGACCTGTTTGCCGATTCCCTGATGATTTTAATAACAAGATGGAATATAGGCTGGACCTGCCAAAGGAGAATGCATCTAGTGCTATCAATGCCAAATTGTGACCTGTTTCACCCCGGGTATGTCTGTTTGGGCCAACCAGGGTAACCAGATCTTTAGATAATTGATGCCAGTGTCGTTAACTAGACTCGTTAACTTTTCCATCTGGCAGATAAACCAAATCTTGTTCCGAATCTTGGGGATGGAAGGAATCACGTTAAGTTTCCATACTGCTGCGATCTCACATCGGGTTGCTAGGGCAAAGTGCCTGATTAATTTGTTGTTTGCTCTTGAGAGCCCCTCTAGCGGTCTGTTCAGCAAGAACAGCCATGGGTCTAGGGGAATCGGGAGGCCCAAGATCCTCTGAGTCCAATCACGAATTTCTTCCCATAGAGGTGCGATCTGAGGGCAAGACCACAGCATATGTAACAGGTCTGCCGACTCTCCACACTGTCGAGGGCACAGCGGGGAGAGTCCTGGCACATACCTAGATAATTTTAGTGGGGTGTTGTACCATCTCATTAGGACCTTATATGCATTCTCCTTTAGTGTGGTGCAGATTGAGCTTTTGGCAGCCGCTAGATAGATATCGCTCCAGTCCTCATCTTCTAGGGATTCTCCCAGGTCAGATTCCCATTGAGATCTGTATCTCGGGTGTCCCTGTCCGTGGTCAGCAGAACCCACCACTTCTCCGTATAACTGCGATGTGAGTCCCGAAGTATCTGATTCTGCCAGACAGAGCTTTTCAAAATTGGTCAGCTTTGAATAAGGGGTTAGTTTATTATAAAATGCTCGGACCTGGAGGTACTTAAAAAATTCAGAATGGGGGATATTCTTTTCAGATCTGATTTGCTCAAATTATTTAATTTTGTTGCCACTGCCCTCCAAGTCTCTAAGGCACGTATATCCGTCCGTTTTCCAACTAGAGGTACTACTGCACTGCAGACCAGGAGCAAAGTCGGAGTTCCCCCAAAGGGGGGAGATCAGGGAGTTTTTTTTTTTTTTGTGTTGTCACAATTTATTTATTTTGTACGCCATAGACATCCAAGATAAAACTAAGATTTGGTTCCCCTTCACAAAGAGTAACCCCTTCAGTGCCAGCATATTGCTGGTCCATCTGGCAATGGTGGTGTTAAAGTCATATAGCAGCATCTGTGGGAGATACAGTAATGGGCAAGCACAAACATATTTTCTACTATAATAATATTTTTACCCAGTGCTGTACATAGAATATTGCACAGACAATTAGTTCCTGCCCCATGGAGCTTACAATTTGATTTTGGTGCCTGAGGCACAGGGAGACAAAGTGACCTGCCCAAGGTCACAAGTAGCGGACACTGTGATGGGAACCAGGTTCCCTTTTTTAAAGTCAGTGTCATTAGTTTTAATAAAGACAGTCTTTGCCTGTTACCCTCTTGTAATGGTTGGAAACGTTTGGATCACTGGACAATAAGAAATATGATGTTTTAGTGTCATAAGTAGTTTATCTTGACATGGTGAGCAGGCTCAAATCAGTTCAAACAATGCAACCAAATGACTCTCTTGTTAATATAGAATTGAGAATCAAAAATGTATATTTTCACGTTTAAATTGCAAGCCAATTTGGAAAGTAGCACAGGGTTTTTATATTTATTTTCCATTCATCAGTTTATTTACTATATTTTCCCGGCTTCAAAACTGGGGCAGAGGAAAAACTCCCATTACTTTCAATTGGATGGTTTTCTTTTTGCACTGGTTTTGCCCTACTATTTTAGCCAGGGGACTTTAGTAATTAGATCCCATAGGCTTTACGGATAACTAACTTCCCCTACAATTGCTACCTATAACTTCTCCTAGGTGCTCCAATAATTACTTCCTGTAACTCCTCCCCTAGCTGCTCCTATAACCACTTCCTATAACTCCTCCCCTAACTGCTCCTAT